>PNEQ01031672.1:56844-102210 GCA_003012365.1 Medauroidea extradentata
GGAGCCAATAAGCGTATCTGTATAAAAAAATCTGTATGTGCAGATTGTTGCTAAATTACTTGGGTACTTGTGTATTTGACAGTATGTAGTGCAATTGTTGTTTGTATGTTTTATTAGGTATAATTTTGGTCAGGTGGATGTATGTCAGTAGTGCTATTGTTGTGTGTATGTTCTGTTAAGTAAAAATTCTTTAAAAAAATAAAATAAAAGGGGAAGATGAGGTATATTCAGAGTGAGCAGGTTGGTAGTAGTGACAGAGAAAACATGGCAACCGTTTAGTATGACTAGAACAGCTCTATCATATATAAAGTAATAAACAGATATTGAACTTGCAGCGTGTTTTATTTAATAACTTTACATCAGGTATGACATCATTATAAATTTGCACAAAATTACAGAAGCTGTATGCTTCATGCTTCTCGTATGCCATGGTAAATAACTTCTCAGGATCAGGTTGTCAGGCCTGGATTGGTATCAATGCAACTTCAAAATTAGAGTACACAACAATTGGCAGTTTAGTCTTGTGTTGTAGGTTCTTGAAACATAGCACTGAAGGCTTCCTGTTAGACTTTAGCTGTGATGTATCAGCACGAAATAGTGCACTGCTCATGCAATATTTCCTGTGATCAATCAGACATTGCTGCTCACCATCCAGTCCAGATACTCGGTGCTGATAGTCAAAGTGTACAAGGCATCTCTTGCAGGTATAAACTTAACCACGATGTGCTGTCACTTGTGTATGTACCAATCGAGAGAAATTTTAAATGTAACAGTAGTGGTTATCATCTTCATCTGCCAAAAGCAGCAAGTCGATACAGTCAAATATTTCTTCGCCTATTACTCAAAGGAGGAATATCTTTACATTCTCCTTGTCCAGACAATAAATGTAGAATGATGTCTCAGGATTCGACTTTTCAAAAGTGCTGTTTTCTCTTACTGGTGTCGAGAAAGTAATGCCACCAAAGTCGTCCATAGCTTGGGCTTCATAATATCACTCTTTCACGATATTTCCTTCGATAAACTTTGCTAACACGGCCAATTCAAAAAATTCATGTAATTTTTTATAGGATTGACGACTGCTCTTTTCCTCCTTATGGAATCTGACAAATCGATCCATGACGATGCTATCAGTAGGTGGAGTTTAACTCGCAGCTGCAGACAGTTGACAGAGACGAGCGCCCATCCAGATCCTTTCTCAGAGTTTTCACACTCTTCAGGACGTAGTTTCAAAATACTTTCTAACATCATTTTCATACCATTTGCATTATAGACTGGCAAATATTTTGTCTTGAACGCTCTATTTTTTTTGTCCCCTCATCGAATTGTGCTGGCTTCGCATAATCACATCCCAGTACAATGTTAATGTTAAGGGCTCCGTAGTTTTCCACTTCATTCTTCAACTAACCTTCTATATTTACATAAATGTCATTCAATCATCAAGTATCCCTGGCCGTGACATCATTATCCACCACTTAAGTCTTCACATTCCCATGGAATGCAATTTCTGCCTCAATGAATCCAAACTCTGTTGCCAAACCGGACCCTACTATGATTTTATAGCGAGTTGATGGCGTGTTGGAGCAGGATGGCGAGCAGATTCCGGTGGTTGCACACGTAGCTTTTTCTGAGTTGGTCGTGCTATTTTACTCTTGTAGATCTTCAAGTGCATAGCCAGATTGTCAAGACGAGCGGAACTGGACGCTGCAGTAGTTGCACTTCAGATGATTTTGTTCCTGTTGCGCTCACAGCCTGCTTCATGTCGACGAGCTTTGCGAAATTCGGTGAACTGCTTCTTGCAATACTTACAGCAGGTAGTCAATTACAGATACGTAAATGCATAATTAACTTGTATTTACGAATGATTGATACACAACAACTCTCACAGATCAGACGCTCTTCACGGTGTGGATTTGAGTCGCAGATCTTCACATGTCTCAGCATATTATTTCGCAAAATAAAGACTTTGCCACAGAACTTGCAGTAACTAACTGTAATACTGCCCTTCCATTACTTTAATTTGTTCTAATATAAACCTAGTAAACCTAATCCCAATTCTCTTGATATTCTATACATTATCTAAAACTTTGATGAATACGCTACTCACAAGCTAAATAACGTGATGATCTCAACGTAGCACATTTACACCATGGTCACACTAGAGGTCAAATCTGTTCAGTTAAATACACTTTGCAGCCATGTTTGAACGTGTTCAAAGCTTAAACATGATTGCAGGGCTACACGACTATATACTCAATAAATTTTCTAACCTCAACAAACTTGTTACCTGAAATGTACCCTATTTAATTATTATCACATTTACACTCAACATTTGTGACTTTTTAATTATCATATAACATTTAACTGAAATGCTGCTGTGTGTGTAAAGTGGATGTATTTATGTTACATTTGAAAGTAAATTTAATTTAACAAGCGCAAAATGTTGGACCAAAAAGCAGCCGTATTACACTGATCGTTTCTCCAAGCAGCCAATAGGAGAGAAGCATCAAAGATGTGTCGTTCAAAACTACTTATGAAACTAGTTTACTTTGAACAAGAATAGACTGCGATCAGAACTCGTTCGTAGCTCATGTATTTTCTCCAAAAACTGAACATGTTTAGGTGAAGGAGTTCTGTATGCAGTGTGACCACGGCCATAAGAAGCACTCGAAGTAGGCCGTGCGTACAGAGATAGTACTCGGACGACATGCAAACAGCGAATGAGCTTGGATTTTTTTTTCCTAACCTACCCTAATCTACTGTGTTATGGTGGAGTCCCAGGGAAGGAGCGGGACTAAGTGCGTTTCAGGGCTGAGCCCCATACGTCTACAAAGTGGAAATTTCATGCAGAGGAGGCGTGCATCGCGGCAGAGAGGGATTGGGCAGACATGGCCGCGATTGGGGCCATGTCTACCTCCCTAGGTGTACCTATAGCTAAGCCTTAATCTAAGAAGAGAGAGGGAAAAACCGGCATAGTACCGTAAAAACCCTCTCGACAGAATAGGAATGAAACCACTCAGCTGTTACATGCATTAAAAATGAAAATGGCACTGGAAAAGTAGGAAGGTCCAGGTAATTAGTAGAGTTGTGAAGTAAGAGTTTGGCAGGGGGCGGGAACTTAATTTTTTTATTTGTTTTCCTTTTATTTGATTTTAAGGAGGGTGCCGGTTTTAACCAGGGCACTGTGGGTAAGCACAATGCCCTGGTGGAGAATGAGGTTATAAAGGCCTCGTCCTCCCGTATCTCCAGTAGATACCTGAAACAAATTTAAAAAATACACAAATTAATACACTTAAGTAGCTCACAGGCAAGCCTGATGAGCTACCATTTAATTAGAATAAATACGTGGCTAAAATAACATTTTCGGGACTCGTGCTAAGCACAGAAAGATCTGTGCCAGCAGCTGCCCTCTGATTGGCCATTAGTGATCCTGCCAGCCAATCACAGCTTTGGCCAATCACACAGTTTTGGCCAATCACACAGCTTCGGCCAATCACAGCTTCGGCCAATCACAGGCCTCGGCAGTTCCGGACCTACAGAAAACACCACCGCTAACTTACAGCTAGCAGTTACTATGAATAAAAGTGTTAGATTGTGACTGTAAAATATAAAAATAATTAGCTAATTAAATAGAATAGAACAATGTAATTTTTTAACAGCGACGCTGCCACATGAGCCAAAGGCTGTACAGTGTATACTATGCCATATGCTGTGAAATACATAGTGCTTCGCAGTGTTGTTTTTGTGGAGAAACTCTTAATTTACGTGAAAAGATGCATGTTACCCCAGGTTTCCCTTGTAAGTGTAACTTGTTATTGTTTTGTGTATTTGTGCGGCTCCTGCCATGCATACTCAGGCCGGTACTGGGGCTGAAGGCTTCCAGACAAGCCTAAGCAGCATGACAGGCGGTGATGTCAGCCTTCGTCAGCACAGGCAGAGAACTCCTAAAGCGGAACTGTGCGTTACCAGGCCTGGAGGGGGAGGTGTGTGGGGCTTATAAATAAATCCTGATTACAGTAGGTCACTTATTTTTATGAGGGCTTTTTATTAACTAAATTACCAGCTAATTAATATCTATTAGCTGCGCAGGCACTAGGGCGAGTCGCGAGACAGTGTATTTCATGTTCCGGACCACGAGAGAGTTTAGAAAACTGCGAGTAGGTCACAGGGCAGGGGCCCTGTGAGTGGCCAGAGCTCCGGTCAATCACAGCGCCCGCTGGTCCCGGACCGAGAAATACTAAGGGGGCCTATGCGCTAGAAGCGATTTTGGTCGCTTATAACGCTGATTTTCTTCAGGATCATAATCCCCATGGCTCGCAATTAAAGGGTTTTGATTATTATGGCTAGTAGCATAAAATTGCTCTGCCATTTTGCAGAAAACATCTTGCAGCAGTTTTTGTTTAAGCTCTGCATGCAAGTATCTTATAGGTGTGTACCTAGGTGCATCTGCTGCTATTCTGAGACATTTATTTTGCAACACTTGCAAAGTACGAGTGTGCGATTTCGCGCAATAAGCCCACGCAGGGGCGGCATAGGTTAATATGGGGCGGATCATAGAATTATAAATTAAAAGTCAGTTTTTCAGCTTAAGGCTGGAGTTACGATTTGTCAATGGATAAAGTGCAGACATGCAAGCATAGGCAAGGTTTCTCTTGCTCTCAACACGACTTCACAATGTCAGCCTTTTATCCAGTACTTTGCCTAAATACTTCACTTCATTTTTATAAGGAATATCCTCATTAAACAGAGTGAGACGGGGAAGATTGGCAGAAATGTGTCGGCTTGTGTAAACCACAGCTTCGCATTTGCCTACATTAATTGTTATTCGCCACAGGCGAAAATAATTTTCTAGCTCATTGAGCATTTCCTGGGCTCGCCGAGTTGCGATCTCGACACTTCTGGATCGCGTGTATATGACTATATAGTCGGCATATACACCTAGGTTTATGTTCCAGTTAGGGTGCCGCGGAATATCGCTAGTATATAAATTATAGAGAACAGGACCTAGTATGCTGCCTTGGGGAACTCTTGCCCTAATTTCTTTAAATTCTGAGGTCACTCCGTCAATAGTTACGGCAAAGGAGCGCCTATCTAAAAAGGAGGCAATGAGTTTAATATAACAGTCGGGGAAATATTTCTCATACATTTTATAAAGTAGTCCAGCATGAAACACCCTGTCAAATGCTTTCTCTACATCAAGAAAGGCTGCTAAAGGAATATTGGCGCCAGTTAAAAGTTGTAGTTATGTGTTCAGGCACCAGTTAAAAGTTGTAGTTATGTGTTCAGTTAGTCTATCTAATTGATGGACAGTGGAATGCTTTTTTCTAAAGCCAAATTGTTCATTAGGAAGAATATTCACGTTTTGAATGTGAGTATCAAGGTGGTGCAGCAAAACACATTCATGCACTTTTGAGAGTGTACTTAATAGGCTAATGAGACGGTAATTTTGTGGCAAGAACTGATCCATGCCAGGCTTGGGAAAAACAATAACATTGGCACGTTTCCAGGACATGGGGAAGTGCGCAAGTGTCATCCTTGCATTTATGCATCTAGCCAGAGGCTCTAGTGTAGAGTCTGGCAGCTGCTTAAGCACTATAGCTTGCAGGGTATCGAACCCAGGTGCTTTGCAGGGCTTCATACATTTAATTATACGTTTTACCTCGATTGCATGCATAAATTCTGGTTCATCAGCTGAAGGCTGGTGAAGTCACACTCGGAAGTCCCTATACATGCGAGCCACATGAGCTGGGTCGCAGGGTTGTATGTTCAGTATAAAAACCGTTTCAAAGTGATTAGCTACAGCCTGTACTTTTTGCTGGGGCGTGTAGGCAGTACCTGCTGTGCCTTGAAGAGGTGGGATAGGGTTGCGCTTGTTTGTAAGTGCCTTTGTTAAGTGCCAAAGACTGATTAATTATTCCACTGGTCTATTTGCCAGTGGATAATTTCTAAGTTAATTTGCTTTCTAAGTACATTTATCTGCGTCCTGAGTTGCCCTGTTCTACCTCGCTAGTAGCGCCTGCGCAAGCAATTTTTCTGTGTGATTAGCTGCCTAATATTGGCAGGCAGTGAATCACTATGGGGCTTTGGGGTCTTTTCAGAGACAAATTGACAAATACCTGATTGAATTAGCTCTTTAATATGGTCAATCACAGAGTCTAGTTCGCCGGGGGTGCTAACAGGATCTGGCTGATTAATTTCCTCGTCCAGGTACTCTTTAAAGGCTTCCCAATTCGTATGTTTATAATCTTTAATTTTTCTAATTGACCTTTCGTTTGTTTCCAGTTGGTCAAAATTTAAGTGGACAGGGTAATGATCTGAGGCCAATTCATGTATTACTTCTAATGTAAAGGTTAACGCGTACCTCAGGTGAGATCGGAACAGCGAACTACGCTGTTGATGTGGAGAAGGGCGCCAGCAATACTCCCCAGGTACTGCACTTCGAGACTCTTAGGCCTCAGGGTGTGGTTTGTTCGGTGTGTTCGGTATCCCACCCGACACGTTGATGTGCGTGATTGAGTGGTGAAAGCACTTGAATGGATTAACACATATGACACTGACTATACCAGAACTACACACGTACTGGATGTTGGCCCCCCAGTACGCCTGATGACTTACGTTGCTTATACTGACAATATTAGGTGTCTAGAAATTATGTAAACAGTATTTCACTTACAGATGATTTATTACGCTTACGGTACATAGTGCCAAAATAATGTCTGAATTACGCACGCAGCGAGGTAAACGTAGTGATGCGTCCCTTGCAGTAACAATAACCCTAAAGCACACGATAGTGCACGTGATAGTGAACTTAGCGTAGTGACTACGACCGGCTGGTATATCGCACGTGGTTGGTGAGTAATCAGTGTGGAGCTGGTGTACGAGGTGAGTTTACGACACCAGAAGGTGCACCTCCTTAAGCAGCGAGGGGCTGGCGGCCACTATGATGGACCGTCAGGTTCACTTGGAAGCTGGCGTAGAGAGTTGAGTTGTGGTGAGCACGTGCCCAACTAACGTGTCACAAGGCAGCCGTTCCCGTGCACGTTGAAGTGTGGTAGGGCTCTACAAGTGATGTTAGCGGTACAGTGCGAAAACTGTGGCGAGCTATGCTAGGCCAGTGGTGGGGTGAATGGCACGTAACACGCTGCACACAGAGTGATGTTCTCAACGAGATAAATTGCGTGAGTGCGTGATAATGAAATGAATTTACAACGTACTGCTCACATGTATGCTGAACACAATGGCGGTGTCATAACCTGCAAGTGGTCGGTCACAAAAACATGAATTACGCCCTTAAAATCTTACATAAATAGAAAATAACCCTAGCAACGCGTGTGCAAAATTATGCTGAATAAAACAATACCAAAACGAACCTCGTATGGCGGAGGATGAGTGCCGATGACTCCCGATACAAAAGTCCCTAACCAAGTGGCAGTGGTGATGCCGACGCAGTGTTTAAGTTAAAAAAATACCGCAATGGTCACAATTATTAGGTTAAGCGAATGCGCAATGCAATGGGGAATATCTGGTAATGTGTGCTAAGCAAAGATGAACCGGTATACTAACGAGACTATGGGAAACTAACAATCAGTGAACCGATGAGCACACGGACAGGCGTCTTACCTCTCCAAAAGACGATGACGAACTGCCATCGCAACGGGGTTTTCACACTTCCGGTACCTCGTGCGTGTGAAATATTAATATTTTATGAAAATGGCACACACTAAAGTACATAATAAATGGCGTTACATATTTTGCTAATATTGAATGATGCATTTCTAAATGTCTGCTGAAAACACAAAAGTAAACATAGCGAACGTGGTAACCCTTGATGGCCTTCGGCGCACTGTACACTGCTGTTTGATACACAATATACTTTGCACTGAATGATTTGGCATGCATTCACACTGTGGGGTTGCGGGACAATTATGGGAGAGTTTGAGAATACTTTTGGGTGGGTGGAAAAAGACACACTCGCGCCGTTATGGGCTTAACCCATACGCTGTCCGTGCGGCCGGCGTCAAGGTCATGTTAAGGCCTTAACTTATTGCAAAGTCTAGAATATTGGGTTGGTGATTTGCCTGTGTAGGCTCGAAAGTGGGTTCATCAAGCGCATGAATTAAGTTATTGTGACCGCTTTGATGATTAAATAAAGTAGTTCCATTGGCCGTCCGTGTCCTGCAGCCCCAGGTGGGGTGTTTTGCATTTAGGTCGCCGACAGCCAATAGAATGGGGGATATGTTTATTAATTAATTTAAATCTGTGCACATAAGTGTGTGGCCAGTAGGACAGTAAAATGAATAGAGAGATAATTGTTGGCCGCCAAGTTTTAAATTAATACCCATGGCTTCAAGTGTGGTTAATTGAGGCTGTTTTGCTGCATGGCAGTTTATTGTGTTTTTAATAAGAATTAAAACACCGCTTCTTGTGTTATTTTCTCTGTCCTTCCTAAAGCATAAGTATCCTGGGACAGGAAAACGCTATTGTGGACGTAAATGTGTTTCATTAATATCCGCGATTTGTACCTGGTGGCGAGTTAGATAATCTATCAGTTCCTGCTTTTTATTCCGGATGCCTGCTGCATTCCAGAATAAAATTTTTGTTATAGAGGGGGTCCTGTTGTCAGGTCTGTGGTCCTGCCTAGGGGAGGCACTGGGTTCAGCCATGCTTCTCCCTGACAGGGCAAAGCCTAGTGTGGCTTTGCACTTGTCTTCTATGTGGCTATTAGGGTCAAACCATATGGCTAGGATTGTGCACAGTTGTGCCCAGAATTCCCCTACAAATGGGTCTTTTTGAGCGGCTTGGGTTTGGCTTATTTGCTCCTTCAGGGAGTCGAAGGAGAGCCTGGAAGGCAGCACAGACCTGCTCTTGTTTGGGACGTTTCCGTACTGGCAGCGTCCGCCGCCGCCATTCCTCATATGCTAACCGGGCCGTGCTGTCGCGAGGCCGGGAGCCGAGGCTCCCATAACTCGCTGGGTGTTTGTAAAACAGTTGCACCCCGACAGTCTAGTTTCAAATCATTGGACAGCGGCAGGGTGCTGTGTAGCCGTTTTCGCTGGGCTCCGGACTCGTGTTTAAGGTCGCTGGGTCAGGCCTATCCTGGGTCGCCTGGGACTTGGGTGGGGGCGTGGCCTTGGCAGTCTGCTGCAGGGCACTCGTGAGGCGAGAACCAGCTGTATTTTTCATGCCTTTTTTGGGGTGTTTTGGGACATTTTTTCCTAATGTCCCTGCTGCTGGGGGCGCTGGCCTCTAGGCCTGTGGGGATTTGCGAGGGTGGGAAAATCCACTTCTGAGAATCCCTGCATGTTGAGGGCGCTGTACCTATTGCCAGTGGGTACTGGCACATTCCCTGGCCCAAAGTTTTGTTGCAAAGTGCGGCCTTTGTGTCCCTACACTGGAATCCATCTTTCAAGTTTGGGTTGTTGCCAAACTGCAGGGGTAGGGTGGGAGAACTCCCTCGGGGGTTGTAAGTCTGCCTTGCTTTGTTGCTGATTTTTTTCTGCACTCTTCTTGTGGGAGAAATAGCCACTTTTCTGAGTTGTAGGCTTGGCAGCCGCGGTAATTTGCCGCGTGGGTGCCACCACAGCCTGCACAGGTTCGTTTGGAGTAATTGTCGCGATCCTCCATGTTGCTGGCTTTTGTAGTGTGGTTTTTTGCACACAGCCTGCAGCAGGGCGGGGCACGGCACACCTTGCTAGAGTGCCCGAATCTCTGACAGTTGGTACATTGAGGGGACCAGGGGGGTGCTGGTAGTCCTCTACCTTGACCAGTAAGCCACAAAGTGAGCGCACGTCATAGATTGTACGTGTTTGGGAAGAACACATAGCAAGTAAATGTACAGAAACTACCGGAGGACCAAGAAATAAATTCTAAAACACAGGACACTAGTACGCTAACTCACTGAGCCACCATCTTTTTTTTTTTTTTTCATGAACACAACTGGTTGCTATGGCTTGATTACATCCATAGAGCATTCAACATTCCGCCCACCTAAAATAACTATTTTAATCACATAAAAAAAAAATTAACATACAATATTCAGAACATTGTTACTCGTTTATAGGTACAGGACATAATTTGATGGTGGGACGTTTTAATTCGCCATTTACAGTTTTCACTTTGACCACCCTCACAAGTTCATCTTGTCCTGGATACACTTGTGTAATTCTGCCTAAGCACCAGTTCAATGCTGGTATGTTGTCCTGCTGTATGATCACAAGGTCACCGACACTCAAGTTCTTCTGTACAACTGTCCACTTCCCACGTTGTTGAAGAGTATTAAGATAATTCCCTCTGCCATCGTTTCCAAAAATGCTGACCAATGGCTTGAACAAGTCTCCAGCGTATCAAATAGGTTAAATTGTTTTGAGTAAGATCGTCTTCTGGATAGGCAAGTAGAGGTCTACCAATTAGAAAGTGTCCAGGGGTTAGAGCCCTTAAGTCAGAAGGATCAGTGGACAAGGGACATAGAGGCCTGGAATTTAGGACAGCTTCAGCTCTTGTTGCCAGTGTAGTGAATTCTTCAAACGTTAAGATTTGAAGTCCCACCACTTTCTTCAGCACCGTCTTGGCACTCTTGATTGCAGCTTCCCAAATGCCACCTTGGTGAGGTGCAGCAGGTGGATTAAAATGAAAACTAATCCCATGTGCTGATAAAAATGCCTCAATAGTGTTCTTGTGTGGTGCTGACTTGAGTAGATTGGTCACAGTCTTCTGAAATTGAGCTGCAGCACCAACAAAATTTGTACCACAGTCTGCATAAATGTGTGAAAAAAGCCCACGGCGCGAAACATAAATAAGCCTTTTGTGTTGGTGCCTTCTTCAGTTTACTGGCCTTGATAATAAAAAATCCCGTGAAATCAACCCCTGAGTGTAGGAACACAGGTTGAGGGGTGACTCGAGAACATGGGAGATCACCCATAAGCTGAGCAGTAGCCTTTGGTTTGTAGCGAAAGCAACGAATGCAGTGAGATATCACAGAATGAATTAACCTTCTGGCTCCCAATATCCAAAACCGCAATGCTAACATTGCATGCAACAACTGTAAAGAAGCATGCAAGTAGGCTACATGATAGTAACTCACCAGCAACTTGACAACATGACTGTCATGAGGCAAAATAACTGGATGTTTGGCAGCAATTGGGAGTGTGGCATTCTCCAGGCGGCCGCCCACCCTGAGTAGTCCATCAGGGTCAAGGAAAGGCGCGAGTTGTATGCGAGGGGAGCAAGTCTTATTTCTCTTCAAGAGTTGCAATTTCTTCTGAAAGGCCTCCTGTTGAACTATAAAACACAGTTTTTGAGTAGCTCTTTTTAATTCACTGACAGAAAGGGTTCCCTGAACATGCTTGTTCTTTCTAGAATTGTGAACAAACCTTAACATCCAAGCTACCACCCGTACTAGCTTCATCCAAGATGAAAACCGTTTCATATCTGACAACAATGAGTCTTCCTTAGTAACTATTGATACTGACAGTGTGGCTGGTTTAAGCTCCGGAATGGTTACTGATTGTATGTTGACACAGGGTTGTACAGGCCAATCTTTGTGCGGCAGGACTAACCATGAAGGACCGGTCCACCAAATGTGATCTTGAACTAGCTGTGTAGGAAATAATCCTCGTGAGGCACAGTCTGCAGGATTATCTGAAGAATTTACATGATGCCAAATACTAGGGGTGGTCCACTCCTGGATTTGGGTCACACGATTAGCTACATATGTCTTCAATGTATGAGGAGCATGTCTGATCCACGCCAGAGCAACAGTTGATTCTGACCATGCATGAAGTGACATCTCACCATATATTGGTAGATGAAGGTTTTGACAGTGATATATAAGTCGAGCTAACAGATGGGCTCCACACAGCTCAAGGCGTGGTAGGGAGATTGACTTAAGAGGTGCCAATTTTGTTTTGGCCATTACTAACTTCACAGCTGTTACTTGATTTGGAAATGGGAGGCGGATATACACAACAGCAGCGTATCCTGTTTCCGATGCATCTGAAAAACCATGTAACTGGACATCAATAGGAGATCCACTATCATTAGCATACCAGCGGGGAATCAACAGAGAATTTACAGTCACAATTCCATGCATAAACTGCTGCCATGAGTCAAGAAGAGAACCAGGAAGAAGATCATCTCAACCAAGTCCATGTAACCACAATGATTGAAGAAAAATTTTTGCCCACATCACAACAGGAGCCAACCAGCCCAAGGGATCAAAAATCCTAGCAATATAGGACAACACTGACCATTTAGTACACAATGATATGAAAAAGCATTTCTTTCAACATTCCATTGCAGTCCAAGAATACTGTAAGCTTGTTGCAGATCATTAGTGAATGAGATTACCTCACAACTGGCCGCTGGGAGACCATTTAGCAGTGCTGGGTGGTTTGTGACCCACTTATGCAACTCAAAACCACCTTTCCCCAACAGTTGAATAAGTTCCTCCCGCAATTCAAATGCTTCTTCAAGTGATGCAGCACCAGTGATAATATCATCAACAAATGTCTGAGTTTGTAGTACATTTGCTTCCCTAGGAAATATCTGTCCTTCATCAACTGCAAGCTGTTGTAGCGTTCTAATGGCATGGAAATGTGAACTTGTTACACCGTATGTGACAGTGTTCAATTGGTACTTGCCAAGATCCTTAGATATGTCTGAACGCCACAAAATCAACTGGTACTTTCTGTCATCAGGATGAAGAACAATTTGTCGGTACATCTGTTTGATGTCACAACATAAAACAAATTTATGAGTTCTGAACTTGCAAATTATGTCCACAATATCTGACTGTAATTTGGGACCTGAATACAAACAATCATTTAAAGAATGTCCTGTCGAACTCTTGGCACTTGCTTCAAAGACAATCCTAAGTTTTGTGGTTGAACTGGAAGGTTTCATTACTCCATGATGAGGAATGAAATAACAAGTGCATATTTGGCTTGTAGATAAACTACACAGCTCCATGTGTTGTGAATTCTCATATTCTGTCATGAAATCCTTGTACCAGACCCAAACATCAGGCTGAGTAGTAAGCAGTTTACGTTCCAATAACATGAATCGCTGATTGGCTAACAATTGGGACTGACCAAGCACCATGTCAGGACGAAAAGGAAGACGGACACCATACCGACCTGATGGTAAACGGTAGTGTGTTTCTTGGTAATGCTGCTCACATGGAATATCATCTGGAGACAAATGCTTAACAATGGGAGGTTCCTCCAATTCCCAAAACCTTTTCAGCGTGGACTCCAACATATTAGTGCACAGTAATGCTATTGATGGGTTGATTGGTTCATTAGTTCTAATGCATGCCGTAGGACATTTTCCCATCAACACCCACCCAAAGGTGGTCTCGAGGGCAACTGGTAATCCTTCTCCTAGGCTAAGCTTTCCTCCTGTGAGAACTTGAGAAAATACTTCTGCCCCCAAAATCAAATTAACGGCACCAGGAGTGTCAAATGCTGGATCTGCAAGAGGAATTGACCCTAACTGCTTTCGAATCACAGCACCCACATTTGTAGGTGGCAGTAGATTGGTTATCTTGGACACTACTAACATAGAATGATTAAACATTGATGACCTGTTTATTCCTGACATAATATTTGCAGTTACCCTACTGCGAACCTTAACATAAGACTGGGACAATCCTGTGACTTGGTCATTACAATTTTCTCATGGCAAACACAACTCTCGAGAATATCTTTCTGAAATAAAACTTCCTTCGGCGGCACTGTCTAAAATGGCTCGACATTTATGACAATTACCTTGTGAGTCAGCAAGCAGAACAAGTGCAGTGGATAATAGGATCACAGAGTGACTAGAATGTGTGGCTGACACTCCTACAAACTGAGAGAGAGGCTCATTTTCATCTGGGGAAGTAGACAAATTAACTTGAAGATCTGCTCCATACAGCGACTGGTCTCTAGCCCCATTTACAACATGTAACAATGAACGATCGTGTTGTCCGCAGTGTGAACAGACATGTTGTGAAGGACAGTTGGCTACTACATGAGATGTTCCCAAACAATTGAAACACAAACGTGTTTTACATACCATCTGTTGTCTTTCATCAGGTGATTTTTCTAGAAACTCAGGACACTTGTAAAGTGTATGCAGTGTCTGTAGGCAGAAAACATACTTTTTTCCATCCCCCTCAGAGTTTGAAAACAAAACCGTTCTACTACTTGCAAGGTTGCCTGTACTGTATTTAGAAGCAATCGGACTCGGCTTGGTACCTACTTCTTGTGCATTCTCCATTTTGGAAGCTTCCAACTGTAAAAATGTAATCAGTTCCTCAACCTCTGGGAATGCATCTGGAATGTTTGTGCGATACTGTTCAAATTTTGTTCGTAGAGAAATGTCTAATTTTTTCATCAGAAGGGTAAGTAATACAGGATCACATTTGGTAATGGTCTGGCCTAAGCTATCAAGAGCACGAGCATTCTCCAGAAAAGTTGTTACAAAATGACGAAGTGGTTTGTGTTGTGCTGTAGTAACATTTGGCAATTCTAGAATTCTATTAATGTGGAACGTTACCATTTTTCGCGGGTTGTGATACATTGAAGACAGATTCTGCCAAGCAACTGTGTAATTTTCAGCAGTTAATGGAATGTTCCTTATGAGTTGTGAAGGCTCACCCCTTAAGGATCCAACAAGATCATGATACCTCTTAACCTCAGAAAGAGCTTGATTATCATCAATTGTGGCTTTAAAAAATTGACAAAATGTTGGCCATTCTTCCCACTGACCTGAGAAAAGTGGTAAATTGAGTTTTGGCACGCTGACATTCATGTGGGACACAATTGCTGTTGGTTGCTCAACACTGGCAAGAATAGTCGAGAGAGTAGTACGGGTATCCATAGTGAGAGATGCCAGCCTTGAGTGTGTTTCGGCCAAGAAATCTTCATCATAGGCAAGAGAAACGTTATTAGACTTTAAAAAGTTCTCGATACACATGTTTATTGTTGCCTCAATGCTGTTCAAATCTGACAACAATACCCCTGCTTTGTGTATGCCAGTTGCAGATATCTCACTAGTATCAATGAGTGTAGAGACACGAGCAGTAATCTTATTTAACGAGTTCTCTTGAAGTCTTAACTGCATTGATAAACCTTTGAAATTCATGGTGTGAGGATCAAAACAAAACCACATACAAACAAACTAAAGAGAGAACAAAACCTGGGTGACTAACAAGATACGTTATTAGAATGCACAGATTATCACTGGAAGTAAGATAGAATGTAGGCCAAAGATAATAGAGCAACTCACAAAAACAAACAAGGTTATAGTACTCACAACAAAGTATCAGCAGACAACAAGCGTAAATTTTACGAGACAAAACAAGTTGGTGTGAATGAGACAAAGGTGCACTCTCTTGAGACCAGATCAGTGAAAAAGGAACACCAAAATACAAGAAATAGTTCAGATCTGAGAAGAAACTAAATAATAACAGCTGCTGCTGTTCACAGTCATAACACAATATTTGAGATAGTTAAATGTTGACATGTCCTGGGCAACAGATCCAATGCACACAGCGTCGAGTTTGACTTCTTCACCACATCAAAAATCGCTGAATCCATAAACACATACTTGATGTATCCGGCCCGGAGGACCAAAAATGTTTGGGAAGAACATATAGCAAGTGAATGTACAGAGACTACCAGAGGACCAAGAAATAAATTCCAAAACACAGGACACTAGTACGCTAACTCACTGAGCCACCATCTTTTTTTTTTTTTTCATGAACACAACTGGTTGCTATGGCTTGATTACATCCATAGAGCATTCAACAGTACGATTGTACTCATTGTTGACGAGCTCAACAACAAACATGTGCAGAGGTTGGTGGTCTCTCATGGAGAACTTGGGCTCCACTGCGATGGCTTGGTAGCCCAGGGCTTCCAGCTCTTCCCTGATGAACTCGGGAGGCAGAGTTTTTTCTAGTCGCTTAATGGCGACCTTCAAGGGCAGCTCGCTGCGGGGTGTGATGACACTGAAACCTTCCTTCAGTTTCTCCAGTATGGCTATTGCTCTTTGGTAGTCTGAGAGCGAGGCTGGCAGGTACTCGTCACCTTGTGGGACAATCCTGTTTTTTGTTGGCTCAAGCAGGCGGGACCTAAACTGGCGCACTATGGTCTCATAGGTGCACGACGGAGTGTGGTACATTGTTATGGGACGTAGGTTTGGTTTTCGGGGAGGCGGGGGGGAAGGGCAGTTTAGGCTCCCGAGCCTAGAGGAAGCTGAGTGGACCCTGTGTCCATCCCTGTGTTGTGCTCCGGCTCGTTGTCCGGCTCTTTGCGGTGTTTTTTCGCCTCATTGATAGGTTCTTGTGAACCTGCCATGGTCCTGGGCGGGGCCCCTGAGGGGGTGGGAGTACTAAAAGTAAACAAGGCTAATGTAAGTAGAATACCCTAGACTAGCACTAAACCTAGAAATAAAAGAGCTAGTCTAGTGAAGAGTTGTCTGGTGCTGTGAAAACAGCAGCAGACAGAAACCTTTCAAAAATTCCACGTTGCCAAGCACTTGCTAGCTTGCCTAAAATTAATTTAAACTGACTAGGTAAATAACCTGCCTAGCCGGCCTGTAGCAATATTTACCACCTACACTGTGTGCCTTCGTTGGCACGGTTACGTATCCAACACACAGATAGGCCACTGAAACAGAAGGTCTGGTAGACTGGTTGGCAGTAAGCACAATGTACACACTACGGCAGCTGGAACAGAACTCGAATGAACTTGGAGCCTCGAGCGACTGCTTACATACATTCGCTCTCATCTCTGAACTTATTTCGTACACTATATTTACATCAGTCGGACATAGGTACACATGTTAGGTCATGGTTTCATTTAGGACAGTCAGTTCAATGTCGGTGGCTATCACTGCCATGAGTCAAGTTACCACTGTTAACATACTAAGCGATATAGAATGTTGATATCGTGACGTGAAACCTGCTGACAATGTAATCACCTTGCTTACCGATTAGTAAATGTTGACAAATACAGTAAAACCTCTCTATAAAGGCCCCTCACGGTTCCCTAGAATAGGGTCTTTATATAGGAGTGGTCTTTATAAAGAGGTTTAAATATACAGCAAAACCCATATTTTAAAACCCCACGGTTCTTAAGGAAAGGGTTGTTATAGAGAGGTGGTTGTTATATAAGGTGTTGTTATAAAGAGGTTTTACTGTAGTTATAAATTCCGTGATTTAACATACACAGCGAGCCTTCATGAGCAAACTTGTTTTTAGTTAACTGTTATATTAATACATTTGTGCAGAATTTTTCTATCTACCTTTTTTATAATGCGTAATATTTTTAGTTTCTTCGCCTATCCAGATTGCATTATCAGCGTATACTGTATTAGGTATAGGAATTCTGTATTAACTGTTTGTAGCTTCTGCTTTTCGCTTTCGAAGTGTCGTAGTGGAAGAAAAACGTGAGTATTTTGCTAATGTACTGGGTACGTACTGTACTCAATGCCATATTTAATTTTGTTAAAAAATGTTTAAGAACGTCTCGCAAAAGTAAAAATTAACCGCACAGCATATGTCTCCCTACATGTATTGTAGTCCGGATTAATTATGTAACATAATTTTTAAAAATTACTTTTGAACAACAGGAAGTAAAGTATTTCTACCTTATAACGCATCTATAAAAGTTGTTTTCTTAGCAACTGAACAAATCTGTCTTGGTCATTACTTTATTCAATAGCAATTTCTATGGTATTTAGCCGTGATGACAAAGAAATCATCAGACTGGTATAAGTTGTCATGAGACTCGATGAGCTGGTAGATACCAGTTCGAATACTTATACATACAAACGTGAGAGGAAAAGTTTTGACATAGTAACATAGCTCTAGATCTTTTAATGTGTGCTGTAGGCTTCCCTATAGCCAATTTTATTTTCGGGAAACAATATCAGCAAAGTTTAAGTTACAATGACGGGAGAAAGAGCGTGGGCGGTCATACGTGTGGTACGTCAAGATGCTAACGTGTCTTTACATGGTAGAGATCAACGAACATTATTATAGTAGAAGGCTTGATACTCCCTACAAATGTTGCGACATACAACGGAATGTTACTCCAGCAAGTAACATCCACTTACAAATCTTCGTATTAACAACGAAAATTTTAATTTATTTCTCGTCGCCTAGTCTCTATAATATAAAAGTTAATTTTATATCCGTCATAAGTACATATTTTTAAAAAACAGAAACTATAATCGACGATAAAAGACAATAACTTATATAGTTTTTTTTAGTTCCAAATCAAGGACTAAATCATTGCTAGCACATACCTTCTATTTTGTTTTTACTGTTATAAATCTTATTCCTTTCGTGTATGAACTTTCCGAAATCGGAACATCACTCATGAGAAATGTTAATTTAGGGAAATTCTGTTTTGGTGTTAAGTTGGCAGCATTTATACTGACCGTCTGTGACACACACGACTTTACCATCAGGTGTATTCTAGTCGCATCACAGTATAGCAGAACATTAATCATATATTTAATTGGCTTAAAGAACGATGCTTAAAGCATTAGGTAAAGCGTCACCGGTATTTACATTACAGGCACCAGGCCTCCTGTATATAACCTTTAATCCATTAAGTACAGTAGTAACGAGTTAAACTCATATATTAATTTTCGCTTTTTATGGATGTGTATTAAATGATTCGGCAGGGATATTCGTGCATAACGGAAATATTGGAAACTCATTTTATTTATAGTCCAAAATAATTTTGTGTGGCCTGTCTATAATATTAACATGTGTTTAATTACACCTGTATTCTAGGTGTATACTATTAACAACAGTATTTGTGCTTTCATCGGTCATACAGTGAATAGATACTTATTAATACTTAACGATTTGAAAATCTGAGTCTCGGCATTTAAGCAGTGCGTCTGTGAGATATAGTTACGTTTAGTTACGACTGACACATAATTGTCACATAGTAATAACGGCTCATGTAATATTAATATAGGCCATAGTTAAGGACGATTTTTTTTATACTTTACTGTGCACCGTCATAGTTATACTTCCTTATATCATCTTTGTTTTAAACTTACTAAGAGCAATCAACAAATTTTTCGCAAAAATTTTTTTGAAATGATGATTTAGATGTAAGGAACTAAGTACCATATATGTTTACCTGCGTAATGCGTAGCTTCCACATATTTGCTATATTTTACTTAGTTTTACTACTGCGTTTTAATGAGTGTAAGGAAAAAATATCTATTTTTATTAATTTTTAATTTTTTAATAATTAAATGAATTGAATTTCGCACACTATGTCATTACAAGTGTGATCTACAATTAAAACGCTCATTCAAATCATGTATAGGCGATACAAATTCGAAAATTTACACATAATCACATTTTTAACATTTACGAAAAAAATTTAATAAATTGAATAAAGTAATAAAAAACACACTTTGAAGCTTAAGTACGTCGTCATCGATCGTAACTTAACATAAGAAAAGCATTTTGTACATTGTAAACTTTATTTAAATATATTTTTTTGTTTGTCACATAGTCTGTTGTTGTATGGAAGGACAGTTTTGTGAAAAATGGGCTCCGGGCACAGCAGCTGGCAGCTGAGGATAAGGGCTAAACTAAAAACAGGTACAAGTACGCTCATGAAGGCTCCTTGTATATGTTAAATCACGGAATTTATAACTGTTTGTCAACATTTATTAATCGGTAAGCAAGGTAATTACGTTGTCAGCAGGTTTCACGTCACAATATGAACATTTTATATCGCTTAGTATGTTAACAGTGGTAACTTGACTCCTGGCAATGCTAGCCAATGCATGTTTATGTCTAAATGGTGACTTCAATCCACGCCGTGAAGAGCATCTGATCTGTGAGAGGTGTGGTGTATCAATCATTCGCAAAGACAAGTTCATTGAGCATTTACGTACCTGTTAGAGTAACAACAAGAGAGAATTGACTACCTGCTGTAAGTATTGCAAGAAACAGTACTCCGAATTTCGCAATGCTCGTCGACATGAAGCAGGTTATGAGCAGAACATGGAACAAAATCAGCTGAAGTGCATCTTCTGCAGTGTCCAGTTCGCTCGTTGTGATAATCCGGCTATGTACTTGAAGATCTGTAAGGGTAAAGTAGCACGACCAACTCAGAAAAAGCTACGTGTGCAACTACCGGAATCTGCTAGGCCATCTTGCTCCAGGATGCCATCAACCCGCCATAAAATCGTAGTAGGGTCTGGTTTGGCAACTGAGTTCGGATTCGTCAAGGCAGAAACTGCATTCCATGGGAATGTGAAGACACAAATGTGTTGAATGATGATGACACGGCCAGGGATACTTGATGCTTGAATAACATGCGTGTAAATATAGAAAATCAGTTGAAAAACGAAGTGGAAAACTACAGAGCCCTTAAATTTAACACTGTACTGGAATGTGATTATGCGAAGCCAGCGCCATTCATGAGGGAATAGATAAAACATAATTCAGAACAAAAATTTTGCCAGTCTATATTGTAGATGTTATTGAAAATGCTGTGTTAGAAAGTATTTTTAAACTATGTTCTGAAGAGCGTGAATACTCTGAGAAAGGATTCGGATGGGTGCTCGTCTCTGTCAACTGTCTGCAGCTGCGAGTTAACAAACTCGACCCACTGATTGCATCGTCATGGATCGACTTGCCAGATTTCATAAAGATGTAAAAAACAGTCATCAGTCCCAGAAATAGTATCAATGAATGTTTTAAATGGATCTTGTTAGTGAAGTTCATCGGTAGAAATAATCATGAAAGAGTGAACGAGTGATATGATGATGCCCAAGCTGGGTACGACTCTATTGGCATTAGTTTCCCGACAACACTTTTGAAAAGAAGAATCCTGAGACATCAGTCAATGTTTATTGTCTGGACGAGAAGACAGTAAATTTATTTCCCCTCAGAGTAACAGACGAAGAAAAGGTCGATCAAATCGACTTGCTGCTTTTGACTGCTGAAGGTAACAACCACTACTGTTACATTTCAAATTTCTCGTGATTGGTACATACGCAAGTGACAGCACATCGTAGTAAAGTTCATACCTGCAAGAGATGCCTTGTACACTTTGACTATCAGCAACGAGTATCTGGACTGGATGGTGAGCAGCAGTGTCTGATTGATCACAGGAAATATTGCATGAGCAGTGCACTATTTCGTGCTGATACATCACAGCTAGAGTCTTAACGGGAAGCTTCCAGTGCTATGTTTCAAGAACCTACAACACAAGACTAAACTGCCGATTGTTGTGTACTCTAGTTTTGAAGTTGCATTGATACCAATCCAAGTCTGTCAACCTGATCCTGTGAAGTCATTTACCATGGCATACCAGAAGTGTGAAGCATATAGCATCTATATTTCTGTGCAAATTGATAATGATGTCATACCAACAGCATTGACGATGCAATTGCCTTCAGAACCTGTCATATACACAGGATCGGATGCACCTAATATTTTGGTTGAAAAAATTGTTGGTGTAGGTAGTAAGGTGAAGATCGTCTATGACACTTCATTAAGGTGAGGAGAGGGAAGCCACACTGGCGCAGAATTAATATGTATAGAGTCATCTATCACGTGTCTTTAGAAACACAAAAGTAAATCAATTCAAGAAGTTAGCCATTTAGTGCTAGAGAGCACTGCCAAATACGGGTGCTGTGGCAAGAAGGGGAAGAAAGGAAATAGGAGGAACAGAGTTATTCGATGCTGAGTTGCCAAGTATTAGTAATATGTAATCCCTGGCATCCCCCTTCACCCTCCCCCCCCCCCACTTGGTTCATCCTACCACTTGTGCTCGCCGCTGACACTGTGCAAGCATTTGGATATTATCGGTGAATGCTCGGGGCTGCTCGGGTCCTTCCATGACTCAGCGTTGCTCGCCTTCCCCTCTCTCACCTCCCCTACGGCCTTGCACAATTCCCATTTCTCACGCAGGAAAGTCACGTATTAACACCGGGGAGCAGCGATGTGTGCACGGGGGTGTAACTTGGATAGCCGGAGTAGTTCCTTCAACAGGTTCAGTTGGGGAACGTAAGATGGCAGCAGCGGCGTTCTACATGTAGCTAGCTAGCAACTGAATTGTAATAAATGTAGTGTGATGCTATGTAATAGGTATTATGGTGTGTGCTGCAGAAGTACCTAACCGGATTACTGCCGTGACGTAATGTAGTTGTGATTTTGGTTAATTTTAATTTCGAAAGTCAGGTGGGGTGTTGTACAGGGGGAAGGGGAAACACCAGTTAAATCTTACCGTCAAAGTTCTTGACGGAGTTCCCTAGGTGTCCCTGAAATTGCCTCCTGCAAACCCCTACGATAACTGCTACACTAAATCTACTGAAATGATACACATCCTGAATGAATAAATTAAAATTTATACTGCCAAAAAGTAGAGTGAATATAATTAGAAACTTGTAGAAAGGCTCAGCTAGGATTTACCTAGAAATTAAATTTAATAGGCTTGGCTGACTAATACTACATAGAAAAACTAAAATAATGCAGTTGCTGTAGAAAAGAACCAATTCACATTACTAGTGTTGTAGCAGAAAATATGTTATGTCGGGCAAATAGCATTTCAGATAGTTCACAACCAAATAAATATTACAGTTCATTTTTCCTCGACTAATTAAGTGGTAGAGCATTATTTAGAGAAACTTGACAAACAGTTAAGTGGGTGAAAACTTTCCTGAGGACTGGAAAATATAAACCACGTAGAAGAAAATACTCGCAGCATGCTAGTAGAAAACCCTCATGGCGTCTGTGGTCGCGCTAGGTTCAGGCCATGTAAAATTAAGTTAGCGAGACTTATCTGCCGGCTTCTTTGCGGTGAGCATCATCCCGAGATTCTCGAAGTTCTAGTAGTTAGTCTCGTTCCACTCTTAGCTAGCTAATCCAAGTTTCATTACTCAAAAACTGCCGAAAAGCACATTCTCGTGCCGCCTAACCATCGGTACCCCACAACCATAGAAAAAAAAACTCCACTCACTCTATGCTTTAAGGAAGTAAATAATACTGCACTGCAAACAGAAGCTAACATATTAAATAGAATAATCCATTAAAAAAAGTAAACCTCTGAGTCAGCCATTACATTAAGCCCAATATTAAAGAAAAATGTGCCCAAACTTTAATAAATAATTATTACCTCGAAATAACCTTAACAGTTAATTAACCATTAAAAGTAATAAATAAAATAAAACTTGGTGGTTGAAATTGGCACATGTTACAGTAGATATTTTCGGTTTTGGATTTTATAATTAACATAATAAAAATATTAAGACTATAATTATTTTACTGAAAATAAACATGGCCATGATGGCTGTGTTTTACAAGTATTTCCTGAATTGTTGCCAGATTTAAGTTGTGTGTCGAAAGTTGCGATTTTCTGTGTGTTAAAACTGCTGAAATAAATAGTAAAATTATCATTGTTGTTTTTTGCTCAAATATGTGAATAATGTCTGTGTGAACCATGATTATGGTCACATTTCCAGAATGTACCGAAAGGTATGTTTGTATCAATATGCATTATTAACTTATATGATTTTGCTAAATTTTATGTTTATGTTATTGTCGAAATCAGTGCAACTGACGCCTTAGCTTTTTGTAGTGGTAACTTAATAAATTTGTTTTATTCAAGAGGTTAAAATGTTGATAATTGTTAGAGGATACAATGGACCCATGCTTTTATCTCTGCATGGAAACAAAATAACGGTAATTGTGAATAATAGCTACTCCAACTGTAGCAGCCAAGCTATTTATTTTTTATTTATTTATTAAACTTTTAAACAATATATACATTGAGTAATGTCGTAAACTCACGAATATTATAAAAAGGATGTCTGCCTAACCATTCCTTAATTATTTTCTTGAACACTTGATTTTAAAGGTATAGTTTACTAACAAAAATTGGTTCTAGTAACGTTAGTAGTAGTCCTACGTAATTTTTTGTTAGGTTTTGCTATTTTAGATTGTTTTAGGTTAGGTTGAGTAACCTAACATTAGGTTAGGTTACCTAACATAACATTAGGTTATGTTACCTAACATAACACCTGGTCATTTTCCAAGACACATGCAGTTTTCCTAGATGTTGAGCTGGCACTACAAATGGCATCATTCATACCTCAGTACACACAAAACCAACAAACAACCTTCAATACCTTCATTTCAACAGCTGTCACCCATACCATGCCAAAAAGTCACTACCTTACAGCCTTGCCACCAGAGCCAGTTGTTTATGTTCAACCCGCAGTGACCTTAACAAACAGTGCCAACAAATAGTCAAAGCTTTCACAGACAGAGGCTACCCTGAACCCCTGGTCCAAAAACAAATTAAACGAGCCACATCCAATACCAGCAACACTACCAAAGCCAAAAATACAGAAAACCCCCTGGTGGTACCATATCATGAAGGCCTAGGCAAACTCCGACCCATTCTTAACTTGGCTACAAAATCTTGTCCTCCTCACCACAAACCCAAAGCCTTCTTTCAAAACCACCCAGGCTAGTTTTCAGACGACCACCCAACCTCCGCAACAAATTAGTACGTCCAAAAATCTCACCTACTAGAGCTACCAACACTATTACCAATCTCAAAGGTTCTCATCCCTGTAATAGCTCACGTTATGGCACGTGTGTCATCTACCAGCCCTCTACATCATTCCACATCAACCACATTTACCCCATCCAAGGCAGTTACAATTGTGCTACCAAGAACTTGATCTACCAGCTACAGTGTTCACACTGTGATGCTGAATATATTGGCCTCACCACCAACACACTGAGGCAGAGAATGAATGGCCACAGAGCAGACACCAGACAAGCCATAGCAGGTAAGACACCAACCCACAGGATAAACCAGTTGCTGCCCATGCAGCCCATCATAACAAAGACTTTGACTCTTTCTACAGCACTAGAGTGGTGAGGGCCCTGCCACCTACAAGCAATAGCTCTGAACTCAGACAATGGGAACTAGCTCATCAATATATCACTAAATCCAGGCAACCACCAGGTCTCAATATAAGATAACATCCCCAGTCATTCAGCTTCCCACAACCACTGTACCTGTATATCCTCATTATTCTCTTCTACTTGACGCTTTTGAATCTCCTGCCTTATATCATGTCAACCATTGGCCGCTAGGTGCATCAGCATCGTTGCATCGGCAACCACACTGCAGTCAGCCATGTCTCTTCGCCCGAGGAAGCTGCTCTAAGTAGCAAAACGTCGCGATACGTGCTTCCGCGATTATGTGTCGTCCTATTTGTGTGTGTATCAAGTACTAAAACGTGAGTACTTGTGCTTCTGTCTTTTGTACTGACGCTGGCCGCAGGGCCAACGTGTGGGTTAAGCCCATAATGGCGCATGTGTGTCCTTTTCCACCCACCCAAAAGTATTTTCAGACTCTCCCATAATCGTTCTGCAACCCCAGTGTGTATGCATGCCAAATCATTTAGTGCGAAGTGTATTGTGTATCAAACAGCAGTGTACAGTATGTGCCGAAGGCCATCAAGGGTTACCATGTTCGCTATGTTTACTTTTGTGTTTTCAGCAGACATTTATTAATGCATCATTCAGTATCAGCAAAATATGTAACGTAATTTATTATGTAATTTAGCGTGTGCCATTTTCGTAAGATATTAATATTAATATTTCACACGCACGAGGTACCGGAAGTGTGTAAACCCCGTAGCGAGGCAAGGAGCCCCTAGCGGTTGCCTTCCTCGTGGCAGTTCGTCATAGTCTTCTGGAGAGGTAAGGCGCTGTCCGTGTGCTCTTTATCTTTTGTTTCACTGATTGTTAGTTTTCCATAGTCTCGTTAGTATACCGGTTCACCTTTGCATAGCACACGTTACCAGATATTCCCCATTGCATTGCGCATCCGCTTAACCTAATAATTGTGACCATTTTTGGTATTTTTTAACTTAAACATCGCATTGGCATTATCACCGCCACGTGGTTAGGGACTTTTGTATCGCGAGACATCGGCACTCATGCTTCACCATACGAGGTTCGTTTTGGTATTGTTTTATTCAGCATAATTTTGCACACGCATTGCTAAGGTTATTTTGTATTTGTGTAACATTTTAAGGGCGTAATTCATGTTTTTGTGACCGACCACGTGCAGGTTATGACACCGCCATTGTGTTCAGCATACATGTGAGCAGTACGTTGTAAATTCATTTCATTATCACGCACTCACGCAATTTATCTCATTGAGAACATCACTCTGTGTGCAGCATGTTACGTGCCATTCACCCCACCACTGGCCTAGCATAGCTCGCCACAGTTTTCGCACTGTACCGCTAACATCACTTGTAGAGCCCTACCACACTTCAACGTGCACGGGAACGGCTGCCTTGTGACACGTTAGTTGGGCACGTGCTCATCACAACTCAACTCTCTACGCCAGCTTCCAAGTGAACCTGACGGTCCATCATAGTGGCCGCCAGCCCCTCGCTGCTTAAGGAGGTGCACCTTCTGGTGTCGTAAACTCACCTCGTACACCAGCTCCACACTGATTACTCACCAACCACGTGCGATATACCAGCCGGTCGTAGTCACTACGCTAAGTTCACTATCACGTGCACTATCGTGTGCTTTAGGGTTATTGTTACTGCAAGGGACGCATCACTACGTTTACCTCGCTGCGTGCGTAATTCAGACATTATTTTGGCACTATGTACCGTAAGCGTAATAAATCATCTGTAAGTGAAATACTGTTTACATAATTTCTAGACACCTAATATTGCCCGTATAAGCAACGTAAGTCATCAGGCGTACTGGGGGCCAACATCCAGTAAGTGTGTAGTTCTGGTATAGTCAGTGTCATATGTGTTAATCCATTCAAGTGCTTTCACCACTCAATCACGCACATCAACGTGTCTGGTAGGATACAGAACACACCGAACAAACCACACCCTGAGGCCTAAGAGTCTCGAAGTGCAGTACCTGGGGAGTATTGCTGGCGCCCTTCACTCACATCAACAGCGTAGTTCGCTATCCCGATCCCACCCGAGGTAGGCGTTAGTACGTACTAACATAACATTAGGTTAGGTTACCTAACATAACTTAACCTAACCTAAAATTTTTTTACATATAACTACTTCAAACATCTTTAGAAACATTTTTCATTAATAAATTGTACCTCTGAAATCAATAGTTTGGCAGTTACAGGTGAAGTAGTTAGCTGTTCTTCACAATAAACGACAAACTAATGACATACCTAACAGACAATTTTTTATATGATGATGTGTATATATAGCCTACGTTAAGGAATCTCCTTCCTCACAACTTCAAATATGATATATTATAGGGGCAAATATATGTAATTTTAATTATATACATTGATTTAGAAAAGTTTCTATATTGCCATTTAGTCTAACTCAATAAGTTTTAATATTTTTATTCATACCACTGGTACTTGCTACTTTTTTGTGAGGGAAAATACGTGTTGAGACGGAGCAAGAATGATACTGAAACTTTGAATTATTAGTATTATCAGTTTAGGTAAAAAATATACATTTTAGGGAGAAGGGTTCTGAATATATTAGGAAGGGTATTAGTAGTGCAGTGAAAGAAAAGGCATATATTTCAATGGTATGACCAATATTAGAGTATGTGGCAGCAGAGTGGGGCCCACGCGTGGAATTGGAGGTGAGCGAGCTGGGTAAGGTTCAAAGACAGGCAGTAAGGTGTGTGAAGGATAGATGGAGATGGCAAGGGCAGGCTGGTTAGGATGAAAGGAACTTATGGCCATCTGTGATGCTGAAGGAAGTGGAGTACGTTGAAGGAAAAGGGAAGAGTGGAAAGGCTGGTCAGGATGGTTAATGGAGTGGAAGGCTGGGGAAAGTTAGGTTGCCTGTTAACTAAGGCAGAATAAAGAGAAAGAGGGAATAACAAGGAAATCCAGGTGGTGATGAGCTGAACAGAGCGGCGTACACAGTCTACGCTTAGGAGCACAGTCTATGCTTAGGAGGTCGGTGAGGGAGTGGAATGTATTTTGGAGGAGTTGGTGACAGGGATTGGTAGGTGATAAGAGCAGTAGGTTACAGCTTGCTGCCGAGCAGATGCTAATTTGGACTGTGTTATGTATTGATAGACAATGCGTCAATTGCTAGTTCAGTATAAAATATTTTGGTTCATTGGAACATTATAAAAATTACTTTACTCTTATTTCCTGTTAATAAACATATTGGATTTGTAATACTGTACTAATATACTTTTTGTAAGACTGTTTTAAATCTGAAAAACAGCATGTTTTACTGATTAACTTAAAGTTGATGTTTAACACTGTTCAATTGCAAGTTATTTTACATTTCACCAACTATAGAACCAAAATGTATTTACAACTGTAACAAACTCTTACAATTTTAATTACATTTATAGTCATTATTACAGCAAGCTCTGGGTATTTGTGTTTATAAAATTTGTATAACAAAAGCTATGTATGTGTTAACTTATTGTATATGCTAGCATTGGCTTAAGTCCATATTACAACATTGGAACTACCTCACATGATATTCTATGATGATATTGAAAAGAATAAAAATTGATTTTGTACGCTAATGAGTTTTAAAATGTAGAATTCCTCTCTATATTACATTGATTAGCCAATGTGACTTTATTGCTGAAGTACTTATGACTGTAGGCATATCACTAACAAAACACAATTTTGCACATAATTAAACAGCTTAATAAAATTAATTTAACATTTCTAATCACTGTTGCTGTATAAATAAAAATAACTAGGGCCTACTCAGAAACTGTGGTATCATTTGTACTGCGATGCCAAGTGAAAAACTAGTGTTCTAACTTGGGCCTCAACACTGCCAACAAATACGTCTTCGGTAACGGTTACAAATTCTTTAAACTCCAAACCTCCCAACTCCCTCTCTATTAGTCTCTAAAACATCCTACAAAACATTAATTGCTCTCACAAGACGTAACCAGCATAGGCTGTCTCACTCCCCCCTCTGTTCTCTACCACACCATCCAAATCTTCTCATTGTTGTTTCCTCTCCCTCGATACCCTCTCTTAGGTGACATTGAACCCTCCCCATCCTTCCTCACCATTTGCATCCCTGTATAACCTAACCAGTCTTTCCACTATCATCCATTCCCTAGGAGGTCTCTATCCCATTTTCTTCCTCACTGATGGTCTGTAATTCCCTTCTGGCTTACCCTTCTGCCCAGGCTGCCTTTTCCACTTAACCTTTGCCCAACTCGCTGCGCTTCTTTATACCTTCGTCTGCTCCACACCTCAACCTTCACTTATGGGTCCCATTCTGCTGCTGTATGCTCAACACTGGGTAAACCATAGTGAAATATGTATTTTCCTTTATCTCCCAGCGAACTCTTTTCATTACCTTTCCCAACGTTCCCAATACCCCTCTCCTTTTCGTAACCACTCTCTCTACCTGTTTTCTAGGGATGGGCTAAACTGTTATTTTTTGATAACATGTTCCGGTTATCCTGTTATAGTCTGGTAACAGGTTACAGTAACCTGTTATTTTTATAACCGTTACCACTGAGCAGAATGTAATAGCTTCCTCGCTAAACAGTTGCGGTTATATTTACTGGCTGGGGACTTCGAACATTTTGAATAACTGTTACTATTGAGGAGGTGGTTACTGCGTCCACACTGAACTGTTGAGGTTTCCAGTTACAGACTATGTATTTAAACTTCAGTCGCTATTTAAAATTCATGTAGTCTACAAACAATAACATTTTGAAGGACTTATCTACAGCAAAATCAGTGGTGTAATTTCAGGTTTTTCTAGGGGATGGAGGGAGGCCTTTATTTTATTTTCAGCGACAGAGATCTTGTTGCATCTTTTTTATTAATTAAACATATATAAATTAGAAACTTTAATAAAAATTTTTTAGTTTTATGTGCTTAACTTAGCATTATTTACATAACAAAATACAAAAAAAATGTATACACTTAAAATTCTAAATCCAGGGGGGGAACGCAGTTTGCCCGCCTATACCCACCCTAAATAACACCCCTGAGCAAAAAGGCCAATTTAAATTCTGTATGTGCCATATTTTGTTTATTACATAAGAATGTGTGAATTTCACATAGGCTACCTAATATGTTTTCTAAATTACAAAACACCAAGAAAAATATATTAAAATATAACAAGACCATAGTTACAACATCTGTTTTTGCTATGCTTCTATAACATTACAAATAAGAAAAAAAAACATAAACTATTTACATCTTACATAAAAAAATAGAAAACATTCTGAAAACCCTAACCATATTTACAGCACATATCTGACTACAAATGAAACAATGCTTATTTCAACAAGTAGATATTCATATTTAAAAACAAAAGTCTTTCAACGTGTGCCACTTTCAGTCGGCTGCGACGGTCACTTATTATGTTGCCTGCTTTTGAAAAAATTTGTTCACAAGGCACTGATGTCGCTACCATGTTAAATCGTGACCTCACACTCTTAGTCATTATTGGATAAAAACGATGATTGTGTTTCCACCACAAAAGAGGGTCTTTGTCTTTTTGAAGGTGGTCGTCTTCCAAATAGCGATTCATCTCAACAATGGCAGCCGATGTTTTTGTTCCTATAATGTATAAAGAATTATACCAAGAGTTAAAAACACATAAAAAAAAGCCTAAAGACAACATGTTAAAAAAGTTTTTCTTACCTGTAGGTTTTTTTTGTTGACATTTTTTTCTCGAAATCTTCCCAAATGGAAAACCTGTGTGTGGCAGTTCCATTGTTTGAAGCAAAAACCTACCTGGCTTTCTGGAAATTGTTTGAAGCAATAAATCTACCTGGCATTCTGGAAAAGCACGCTTTTCAGAAGTAAACTGTCAAAATATGGAATTCTTATATGAGATAGACTTTAAGAACATGTAACGTACTGTTATGATTACCAAGAACCTTGCCTGGAGGACGGACTAGCGACGATTGCAGTACAGTCAAGTCAGGGGTTGCACAAGACAAGGGCCTCAGCGATTCTCCCCACCGACACTGAAGTGTGTCAATATACGTATATACTCGTGTATATACGCACCATGATTTTTGCAAAAAGTTACAGGGAAAAAATATTTTAGTGCCTTGCTAGTTAAAAAAAAAAAACACCGGAGGATGAGCCGAGCAAGCCGGTGAAATAGCGCGAGGGACGCTACAATGGAATGGTCAAGGAAGGAGAGGGCAAGAAAGGAAACGTGGCTGGCAACATATAAAAGAGAGAGGAAAGATAATACACTGGTTAAGAGTGTGAAAGTAAAGAGGGTGTAGGCGAGCCAGGAGGGGTGGGGCGGCTTGTCTCTCTGCCAAGGTCGCTTGCTGTCTGTCAGCCCTCGCCGCGTGCGTGTGTGTGCCTGAACAACATTCCCTCTCTCTTGCTCTGCTGTGCCAGCCACTTCCAGCATGTACCCTCTCCTCCCCCGTGCCCTTGAGATACCATCGCCCCTAAGATAACATGCCTGACAGCAGCAAGCTTGCCTTTTTTTATCTCTGGGGTGTGTTAGAGGAAGGAGGGAAGGGAAAAAAGAATGACGCTCTTTTTTCTTCTAAGGCACTATAAAGAGTGGGTATAATCGTCCGCCATTTTGGGTCTTTCGGAGCTAGCGCAAGCCAATGCTTCCTCGCGCGGCCCAAAAACCTGACAAGCTAAACTCATCATAAATCTAAAACTATTCAGCCAAATGCATTCAAAATTTTTATATTGCATTTGAGAACTATGCTAACAATGATAATGTAGATCAAATTTATTTTCTGCAACTATCACATTATTAAATTTTTTTTTAACAATGCCTTGTTGACATTTGACAGGAAAATGCAGATTAAATTATAGTAAGCGAGAAACTTTTTTGTTATACGAAATAGATGGGGGGTATCAGCAAAGAAAACAAAAAGGATAGTATAAATTAAATTTCTATGCCCCTATTGACGATTTCCGCGAATCGCTGTTGTTTTGGTGGCAGGTAGAAGACAGAATATTTCGTGCGCAAGGCATGGTCTCGCTCAATGACGCGAACACAACTTCACTCTTAGTTTATCTACACAACATTTACTATGTAAATGTCAGTTATATATATGTATTTATTACTAAGTTTCTAGTTTGTAATGTTACTTTTTACTATATACTTAATTAGATAACATAGAACACAAAATACTATTTTTACAAGCGCCTTTCTTGTTTATAAGCCTAATAGTTTACAGGATTCGTGGTAGTTCCATTTAAAACTTTACATATATATTATATATATAAACTAAATAATATTGTAGACTCAATCGCAACACATATGTAACTGAATATAAGTTTTTTGATATAGTTAAGTTATAGTTGCATGTCCAAAAAATTCCGTCTCTATTTTTCAGATCTAAAACAACATGCCACAGTAGTACAAAACTATTCGTAAAGGTTTATACTTTATAATATTTTCACATAACATATTTGTTCAATTGGCAGGATAACAGTAAATACAGTGACATGATTTACAAACTAATGCTTTTATTTGGCTCTAGACATATGAAGGTTTGAATTTAAGTAGAAATAGAATTCATGACATACTTTTATATTTTTTAATTGTTTCTTTAAACATAAAATGTTATATAGAAGTTTGAGATGAACATTTTGTAACGTAATATGTAAGTGTTAAAAATAAATAGCCAACGAACAGTAATAAATCGCAAGACACCGTAAAAAAGAGTGAATCCAACAAATGTACACATGTATTTTTAAAGTAGTTTGATTTACAAAGACTAATTCGACAAATTACATTTTAAAAACAATTATTCATTTACATACTTCTATTTAACTAATGCTGTGTACCAAACATTTTACTTTTTTTATAGTTTAATTTGGTTACCCGCGATGTAAGCTAAAATTACATATTATTTTGTAATATCACAAAAATAAATATTTAATACATTTGAAATTATGGTTTACAGAATTTTTTATTCTTCACTGATGTCATGTAGAAAATTTTGTATTTATTTTATTCTATTTATAAATCAATAACCTAAAATAGAGCATCAAACCGAATCACTTTTTTACAGTGGAAGAGAGACTAAAATTAATTTAATTTTTAAAATATGTACAATTTTTACAACATGCAGTTATTTTGCGTACAGTTTAACACTGTCTCATCACTTAAAGAATATTGTTTATGCAAATTGGAACTAAGACTTAGTTTTCTTTTTTTCGCAGAAGCGGTGCGATGCATATTGCATTTTTATTTAAATTTTTGTTTAAGTCCACTACAGCATAGAACCTCAATTATATCCCAAATGAATATATAACAAAAAAAATTGAACATACACCTAGATTAGAACTTCCATCCTTTACATTACCAAGTTCGTCCCTTAAAGAGCTACCTGTGATCTGCCGCAACTGTCACATGAATTTTTTTAAGACATTAAACAGCAATCGTATAATAAACTACACTTATCTGTTTACCGTTATATAAGTACAAAATATATGTTTTATGTAGTCAAGAAATTAATGTGTTTCGAACAATATTGTTTCATGGACAAACCCTTATTCGAAAACACATATTTTGATCACTTATTGTTAAGGAAAGGAATAATTTGCGAGTTCAGTGAACGATGTGTTATAATCCACTGTCCTATGCATACTCGAGCCCGTCTATTAGTTCATTGTGTGTTGTTACAGTGAGTAGCAGCTAGTGGATAAATAGCCGAGGCTTGTGTGTAAACAGGAAAATGGATTTCTACACGCTTGTCGTTCAACTCGCGAAATATTCCTTTTCCTACTTATTGTTACGAACTTATTACATTATTTTTATATAAAAATCTTTACGAACGTTAACTTTTATTTTTAATTATTGCCTCTGAAGCGCCAGTTCATAGTAAAACACATGCCACAAATTTCTGGGAGAAGACACGTTTTGCCAAATTATCGCAATGAATGAGGAACCTCTGCAGGGATGTCGTGGTTCTGGCGTTGTGTGGTGTACAAAGGAACTTTTTATAGAGCGTTTAAGTTAGTATTACATTTTTCATCTCATTCTTAGGGGAACGAAAATGACTTAGTGTTAATGAGATCTTTATAGTTACATGGTTTGTATTATTGACAAGGTTCACTGTAAATCTCAATAGGCTTTTGTATGTAACCTTTTTCTCGCAAGTATTTAGTTGATAACGGAAATTCCTAAATTATGAATATCCATAGTGATAATGTAGGTATAGAATAGAAATTACCATTCCCGCATTAACTGTATTGGGCGATAACTGCGTTATTTACAGACATACAGTAAAAAGGAAAGAACATCTAAATACAAATTTATATCCAACATGTTTACAGAGAGTATTTAAGTAAAGATGTAAGATACCGTGTGTTATATTTACGAGGTATGCTACAGTAATATTTACGAGGTATGCTACAGTAATATTTACGAGGTACGCTACAGTAATATTTACGAGGTACGCTACAGTAAATTAGTGGCACTTCTCCATACTGTTCTCCACAAATTTACGGAAATGTAGTGTTTGTTAGCTTGGCTTAGTGGGCATAAAAGTAAGCATGTTATGTTTAAGATATTTAGTCATAGACTATAACTAACATGTTTCGTCATATTGTAAGAAAAATTAGCACTTGCACAATTGTGTGAAGAAAGATTTGTATTTATTATCCTGACGCTATAAATCAGCGTGGCTACTGTCTGCACAGAGTAAGAGAAGGACAGCTTGAGTACAAAAAATAATTTATTCACATCGTTACATGATAGGCAGTATGTTGTAATTTTAGTGTAGACTGACTTAAAACAAATCTTAAATTCATGTCAATAAACAAACTACTTGAAACCTCAGTAATTCAGTTGAAAACCAAATTCATTAGCAGCAACTATTTGCGTTTACAGCTTCAGGATACACTACGTATAAATCTTCAAACTAACATTTTAGCAACAGAGTAGAGATGCATTAGTAACGCAAAATACAAACGTATTTGCTATTACATACCAATAATTTGTAATAAGGCCCATTTTCTCGAATTACTTTCTTTAAAAACTTGCATTCTTTTATTTGTAACAAACTGAAATTTTTTAAATGTTAAATCAATTGAATGAAAGGTGTACTTTTAAATGTGATAACTGCCTCTTTTACTACTGCAGCCTCGATAATATTAGTATGAATACTTACATAACAAATAGTAAAAAGTTAAAAATATTATATTTGCGTTTCAATGAGTTATGATACCTTTAAAAACCCTAATATAGACAGAAGATGAATTAGCTTTCATGCATTTATTATCAAATGTTGAAATGTGCCTTTAAGTAAACAAAAAAATATATATACAGTATATATATTTCCAGTTGTATGTAGGCCTATGCCTATTTAGTGGAAGAGTCAAAATTCATAAATGAATTTTAAAAAAATTGTAGATTTAAAAACTATCTTTAGTGAAATTAAGGATTTTGCATTAATTTTATATTCAATAATTGATTTTGTAAATTTATTTATGTTCGATAATGTATACTTTTGTACATAACACTACAATCAGTTATTGAAAGTTGAATACGCTATAGTAAATACAAAGTGTAGAGTTAAAATTAATTTCTTTAATACTATGAAGACAAACCTAGTAAATTCATAGTCAGGTCGTTGAGCTAGACGGTGCGGCGCAGCGCACCAGAGATATTCTGTCTTCAACCTGCCGCCAAAACAACAGCGATTCGCGGAACTCGTCAAGAGGGGCATAAATGTTAATTTTATACTATCCTTTTAGTTTCTTCCACTGACACCCCCCCCCCCCATCTATCTCGTAAAACAAAAAAGTTTCTCGCTTACTATATTTTACCCTGCATTTCCCGGTCAAAAATTTTCATGCCATTGTTAAACTTTTTTTTACATAGTAAATTACTGTCATAAAGAAAATTAATGAATAGCGTCATTGACAAGATAGTTCAATTATACTCTGTAATTTTTTTAAGTCGATTGAACGAATAGTTTTCAATTGGTGATAAGTTAGGTTTCTGTGATTTTTCGGGCGTGCGAGCATGACTTCGCTAGCGGTAGCTGCGAAAGACCCAAAATGGTGGACGATTATACCTAGTCTTTATAGAGCCCTATTTTCTTCCTTTCTTTCCCATGGAAAGATAGCTGGTCACGAGCTGTCAAATATCTTTCCCAGGTGTTAGGGATGGAGAAGAGGGAGGAGAACTATGACGCCGTTTTTCTTTCTTTCCCCACGGAACGATACCTAATCATGAGACGTCAAAATTGACTTATCTTATGCTTCCACTCGCCACCCACGAAGTTTAATTTCTGCCACATCAAATTGCAGACCCTTTGTAACCAACAGTTTAAAAGTACCTGTGTAAAGGCTAGTAAACTTCTGTCCATCAGACAAGTTTTTAACCCTTGTATTATGCAAACACCGAGCAACACTTTGAACAGGAACGTGGATAAGGAAAAACAAAAATATTAGGTTTTTAGCAGCGACGGTTACAACAGAGCAAGGATGGAGGGGAACGGGGGAGAACAAGGAAAGGAAGAGGAGTAATGATGGCGGAACCTGGCAGAGAGAAAGTTCTCTCTCTCTCTCTCTCTCTCTCTCTCTGCCTCCCAGTGTTGACACCTGTCAGTTTACGACTATTCGGCTTCTAACACCCCCCTCCCGCCCGCCTTTGTCGTACACGACCGCCGGCCCTTTTTTTCTCCTTTCTGCTCTTGACACCCGTCAATTTACGACTTAACTTCGCCTTCTCACCCCCACCCCCCCTCGTCGGCCTATAACCGAACACGGACCTTTTTTTCGCTTTTTTTTTTTTTTTTTTTTGCTATTTCCCGTGTATAGTATGCACCCCTGAATTTTTATCAGTTGTTGTGTAATAAAAGTGCATGCTATACACGAGTAAATAATACGTACAAAACTTTTTACGACATTGGATTCCGTTTTACAGTTCTAACCAGGTGTCAAAGCACACTCGTACTTTTTGTTTGCTGGTTATAACATTTTTAGGAAATGCCTCTTCCCAGTGAGTTTTCATGGTTTCCCTTCCTTTTCATTCAATTTAGTAGGGATAAACTTGAAGGAGGAACTGCTTATCATATGGTGGCTCTATGTGGCCTGCTTCAGAGTAAACTTATCTAGCCATTTAATAATCACCACTAATGTGGTGTACAGAGAGATCCTTGTGTAAAAGAAGATAGTGGCTGCTCATTGTACTTCGTGCTGAAATTTGTGACATTATTATTTGTAACTAGCTCACAAGAGTTATAATTTCAGTAATATGCTGTAGTTTTACATGTATACTTCCTGTAATGCAACATTCAACATTTAGTAGTTTTCAAATGAATCATGTGTTTGTAATGTGTATGCATGTACATTATTATCAAGAAATAAAGTTTTTTTTTTACTTAATTGTTGTTAATAATTTTGACAGGGATCATTTTAAGAAGGTTCGACATTCCAGTTTTATTTATATTCCAAAGAGTAACTGCTATGCATTTAATATTGTAGTTAACAAGTTAATTTAGTAATTGCAATAAAATGATAGGTGGCATCTCCATAAACCAATATTCACATCCGAGCATTAACTATATTGAATTAATTTTAGCTTGACCATAACATTGCGTAATGTGTTCAATATTTATTTGTACATTACTATCCAATTGCAGCATTTATTGGACAATGTGATTTATGAGAGTGTTAAGGTAAGTACATCTTAAAAAAATTTTTGGGGTGCACATTATTCTGTTGTTTTTTTATTTTTATGAAGCTGATAGTTCTCGTAAAGCTTATTTTCAGTAAATTTTTAGTACTTTTAACACTTTTGGACCTCTTACAAAAAATTTTTTCTGGCAATATATATTTGCAAACTTTTGTCGTAGAAGTTATCAGAAAAAATTGTTATCTGCAAACTTGATTTTCATTTGCGAACTACACATCTTCATAGAGCATATATATTAAGCATTAATAACATTATTTTCTGTGGTTTCAGAAAGTTTTAACTTATATTTTTATCAAGTCGTACATTTGCCAAAAATTAAATTATGAAAAATGTGTAAAGTTGAATTTTAATCAAAATTTGCTTGGCCTATCCAGAACAACTACTGTAAATAATTTGACTGCTGTACAAGCATATGGAGAGAATATTTGCAATAAAGCAAATATTATGGATTGATACACATTTTTTGTTTTTTTCCTACTGTATTTTCTCTTTTTGCAGTTAACATGTATTTATGGTAATGGTTTTAAAAATATTTGCTGTGAATTGTTTTAAGGCATTATAAAAAATTATTGCTTAGGGCATTTGGGTGGGGAAAAGTCATAATTTCATATTTGTATGAAACAGTGTTAGTTTTGTAGATCTTGCTTGTGAGGAAACTCTTGTAAAAAAAATTGTCCACCAGTTTTCCCATTGTAGCTTTCCTAAGTTTGTATGTTTTATGTTCTTATGGTAAGCTGTAAAAATCAATATGCATAGTGCAGTGGAAAAATTTACATTGAAACTACGTCATGGAATACTCCTTGACTTTAATAAAATTCCATTATCGAATATTTTTGTAATTAAAGAAGAATAAAATTAGCAAAAAAATTAAAACATTTGGAAATTTTTTAACATACAAAGAATATATGACCAGCAGAATCTCATAAAATGTATCATATATATATTTTTTATTTCACTGTGTTTATTGGTTTTTGTAGTTTACAAGCATGAAAAACATACAAATTTAGGCTTTGAAAGACTTTTATGGGGAAACTGGCTGATCTAATTTTTTTGGTAAGTAAGAGGAAAATATATTCACAAGTACGGTAATGTCTACAAAACTAACACTTTTTCAGATAAATATAAAAATATGCCTTTTTTCCAATACAGCTAGTCTACTGAGAACTATGTATATCCAAATAGCCCGCCACACAGTCGTTGGATGTAATTCTTATTGTCCCGCTAGATCGCACCACCAGCAAGAGAATTAGTTGGGGAACGGTAGATGGCAGCACAGTCGTGTAGTTAAATTGTGGTACATCCAGGAAGCGTTGACTTACCGTCTTACTCATGCGGTGGAAACAATGGAAGCAACTGTACTCGAGTTTTTAGTTGTGGTTCACATCCGCTAGGGGTGCTAGGGTGTGTTGCAGCGCGTTGGTTTTTTTTTTCCTCGTTTTCGAAAATAATATTGTCCATCATGGCGGTCGTGTTGAGAGTAGTACTGTTGTGTTTTGCACGTGGTCGTTGTTTGAAGAAACTAGCCTACGCAAATAGTTTACTTTCATAAGTTTGAGTTTTTTTTGTAAAATGTAAGTACAATACATATATGCCAAGAAAAGTGTTTAGAAGCCAGTGGAATTGTAATTAAGTTTCTTAATTTAACTGTAATAGTACTATATAGAAAAACCCCACTCTGTAATCTTGAGATGTTCATCACGTTGTTGGAGTCCATGCTCAGGAAATATGCTCTGCTAAAAAAATCACTGTATTATGTGGGGATTTTAACATAAATTTCAATGAAGATGCTCATTGTAGCAATTATATAAAAAATTTATTTAAACAATACAACCTACACTGCACAACAATTGGCAACACCAGAATAATTGCACACAGTGCAAAAATAATTGACAACATTGTAACCAACATTTGCTACAACTGCTATGAATCAACCAATTATGACACTGCCATATCTGATCATCTTGGACAGGTTATGAACATGGACATATACGCTCCCAACGAATCAAAAACAAAGTATGTTAAAAAAAGGGTATTTTCAGAAGATAACCATAATGCATTTAAAATAAAATTATTTGATGAAAATTGGCAGGATACACTTGAAGCAAATGATCCAAACATATCCTGGAACATCTTTCTAAATACTTTTTTGTGTCATTTTAATGAAGCTTTCCCATTAAAACTGATGAAACTTCATACAAATTTCAAAATTAAATGGATGACCAAGGGCTTACACACTTCAAGTAATAAATTAAAAATCATGCATAAAAAGCTAAAAACAAACAGGGATCCTAATTTCAAAATATACTACAGGAAATATGAAAAGTTATTCAATAAACTACTAAATACAGCAAAATGTAATGCTAACATTAAAAAAATTAGGAAAGCCTCTAACAAAACAAAAACTATATGGAACGTCATTAACGAGGAATTAAAGCAAAAACAAAAATGGCAAAATCTAACACTAAAAGTAAATAATGAACACATAATTGACAGTAATGATATTGCTAATATATTTAATAAATATTTTGCTGAAATACCACATCAATTGTTACTGGAAGCAAAAAATTCTAACAGGACATCAACTAACCCTAAATTGAGTTTAAATCACCTGAAACTAATGTCTACACACTCAATTTATCTGACACCTGTTTCCAAAGATGATATTGTAAAAGTCATCAGGGATCTAAAAAACACACTCATGTGGAATTGATGAGGTTCCAGTGACCTTACTGAAAAGATGTCCACACCTAATAAAATGTCCCTTGACACACATCTTCAATAACTGCATCACCTATGGCATTTTTCCGGACAGATTATAATTTGCTAAAATCATCCCAGTCTATAAAAAAAGGTGACAAAACTCAACTTGACAACTATAGATCCATTGCGCTGCTTACCTCCTTTTCCAAAATACTAGAAAAGATCGTAGCCCAAAAATTTATAAAATTCCTAGGAAAAAACAAAATAATATCTACATCTCAGTACGGTTTCATGGAGGGAAAATCAACTGACCAAGCCATATTTAAATTCATAAACAAGATACTTGAGTCCAACGATAACAAATTACTAACAACTGGTATATTTGCAGACTTATCTAAAGCATTTGATTGTGTAGATCATAGCATTCTTCTAGAAAAGCTAGAACTCTATAGTATCAGAGGAATTGCAAATCAACTTATTTGTTCTTACTTAGAAAACAGACAAACAATAACCTCAATTACTGACTACCAAAACCAATACATAACCCATCATCATTCAAGTCCTCGTACAATTAAGATAGGAGTGCCCCAAGGCTCAATCCTAGGACCTCTATTATTTGTAATATATGTTAATGACTTTCCTGAAACTATAAATACCGGCTCTACTGTAATGTTTGCTGATGACATAAATATACTTGAAGTAAGCACTAATAGGATGGTCCTTAAACAAAATATGGAAAAAACCATCAGTGATATGACTGACTGGTTCCTATCGAACAACTTGATTCAAAATGTAAAGAAATCTGCTATAGTAAACTTTATTCCAAAAAAAGGGGAAGAAAACATTTTTGGAAATAGTTTTAAAATTGGAAAGGATCACTTACAGGAAGTAAACAATATTAAGTTCCTAGGTGTTACCGTGGATAACCATTTAACTTGGAAAGAACACACAACCATGTTATGCAAGAAATTGAGCTCCATGTGCTTTGCTATATCAATGCTAAAAAAAATAAGTGATCAATCCACAGTTTTGTGTTATTACTTCGCCAACATTCAGTCACTAATAAGCTACGGCATCATATTCTGGGGCAGATCGACAAACTGGCAGACTGCTTTTAAACTGCAAAAGAAAATAGTGCGCATAATAACTGGCGCAGGCTACAGAAGTCAGTGTAAACTTTTGTTCAGGGAAAACCAGATAATGACCCTACCTTGTCTGTACATATACCACTGTATCTTGTTTTACACTAATAACATTAACACCTATCAAAAACAACAATGTACACAATCATACTATCAGATATGCTAACCAACTACACCTATTCCCTCACAGAACTAAAAAATCCTCACTAAGTCCCTTTCACTCTGGCATAAAACTAATAAACAGACTACCAACATCCATAAAAACAATAAAAAACTACACTGTATTAAAAAAAGAACTCAAAAGCTACCTCCTGAGTATGGCATTCTACTCTGTTGAGGAATATCTTAACATCTCATAAGCCAATTAGCTAAGTACTTGTAACCTGTATCATTGTTAACCTAATGTGACTGTAATAATGATAATCACCTATGAGACTAGAATCATGTACATATTCTATAGCCTTGAATTGTTATATGTATATATTTATGTATGTATGTAATGCTTGTCGCTTATACTGTATATCTATCTCCTGACAAATCCAAATCCAATCTATATTGGGTGTATAACGGATGCTACTAAATAAATAAATAAAAAAAATAAATAAAAAAAAAAGTGACGTGGCTGTAGTGACTTGGTAGGGACGTGTCATCACTTTTCTGGAAACCAAGAAGTTTGTGATACATGGACGAAAAGAATTAAACTACAAGTTTTGGGAATAAGAAAATTGTACGATTCATATGTCATGTGTGATCAACATTTTTATGATAACTGCAAAAAAATGCTAGGTCGGAGAGTTCGATAATATACTGTGCTCCCACTCGGCATGCTGGTGAGTGAATGTTACTTACATTTTGTGCATTTAGTTACTGAATGATTCCCTATACTGTAAGTTTATTGATTTACCTATTGATTTTGTAAATTTTTTTTGCATCGTTGCGTAGGTCTAATTATTATTTACTAAGGCCCTTAAGGCCTAACAGAATACATTACGCTACATATTACCCTGAATATTATATGCTGAGTATGTTTATAGCTATTTTTAAGACACGTATATTAAAAATAGTACTAATTACCATCTGGTGGTTTTTTGGAAAGGAAGAATTAAAAATTGATTTTGTTTATGTGTAGGTTATTTTTCTAGTTTGATATATTGGAATTCTTGTCCTTGTTCAGTCAGTTGCGGTGATGAGTGTAAAACAAGTAAGGTCAAACTAAAAATAATTTCGTAATCTTTGTGTATTGCTGATAGATAAGAAGTGTAGGCTAGGGTAAATATTAAGGAAAGGTACTCATCGTGTACTAGCCGAACTATTGATTTTAGAGGTACAGTTTAGTATTAAAAAATGTTCCTGTAATAGATAGTAGTTCTACATAAAATAATTATTAGGTTAGGTAGACTAATCTTATCTAACTTAATGTAACAATTTTTTTACGTAGGACTACTGCTAACCACTAGGTATAGAAAATTTTTTATAATAACTTTTACACACTCAACTGGGCTAACACCAGGTGGCGAGAGACTCCTACTCATCCCCACAGTACCAATTATCCAATTCCTTCTTAAACCTTCCAACCCCCTTCACAGTCACCAGCTCCTACATTGCAGTCCCCTCCCGCACCGTCCTCACCAGTATTACAAGATATTTATTTAGGCCATTCAGCATAATTACATGCAATAGGCTATGTCAGTAAAAAACATTAATTGCACATACTCATTACATCAGATGTATCAAATTCAGCAAGATTATAAAGTGGATGGCTTTGGTAAATTTCATCTTATGAAAGTTCCTAACCTTAACATGGAGTCTATTAAAAAATGTAATGCCTGTTACAGGAAAACAATTCATTGTTTTGCCTAACTTTTTCCTTGGTATAGTTAAATTTCCAAGTGTTCTGGTATAATGACCTTTGATTTGATGAACTTATATAATTATATATATTATTTTTGGTGACTACAAGACACTGAAACATGCACACATTTACAACAGTAAATATAGGCCTACACAATTAAATTTTATGTGGTTTACAATGCATTGACTGTCTACCCCTCTCCGTTCTCCTCTGCACCTTCGGAATCTTTTCACTGTTTCCTCTTCCCTTGATAGTTCCCTTAGTTATCTTGCAGGCCAAACTGCCCCATTCCCCCTCCCTGTTAATCACCTTATACAACCTGACCAGTCTTTCTATTCTCCTCCTGTTCTTGAAAGGTTTCCATCCCAAATCCATCATCACGCTAGGCCTGAAGTTCCTTTTCTCCTCACCAGTCTAACCTTGCCTTTTACATTTATTCATCACCCATCTTCCTGCTCTTCTCCAACTCTTGCATCGGTACGTAATGATGAGCTATTCAATATTTACCCATGACTGTACAGTAAAATTATAGGTATTTGTGTTGTAGGTGCAAATTCAACACAGACTTTAGAAGATGCCATTGACTTTAGTGGATTTGAATCAGTGAAACTGTCCAGTTCCATATCTTTTATTGACAAGCATTACCCAAGTTCTGTATTTCAAACGAGTATTCTGAAAGACGAGGTGGGTTTGTCAAAAAATTATAAATATAACAGTGGAACCGTCTTAATAAACTACATTTGTGCAGTAAATACCGACATACTAATTTCACATTATTCTTTAAGTGGGCCACGTAATTCAGTTACAGTCTCTCTCTCTCTCTCTCTCTGTTTTTAAGATGCAAAGAGAACATCCTGCTGATATTTGTAATTTTGAGAAAATAAAATAAATTGCACATACATGTTTTAAAGCTTCATTATTTTTACTGTAACATTTTGGTAATAGTGACGTGTTATATGTAACCATCTTAACTTTATGTTGTCTAGCATTAAGTTCATGGTAATTTGTATCTCAGTTTTAGAAACCTATTTTTTAGGTAGGTTTTAGGGTCTTTAGGGAAAATGTTTTCAATCAACTTACTGTAGAATTTGTAACGTTTACCAAAAATCTGTGCCACCTTATGATATGAATCCCAACTGGAATCTTAAAACTCAGATTTGTGCGGTAGCATATGGTGCTCTCACATATAAGAACGCAATAAAAATAAATTTTGTTCACATCCCATGCACAAAGGCAACGTGGTTATTAAGCGTGTCAGACACACCCTTGTCACTTTTCCATCATGTCCATAGGCGTGCGCAAGGGAGGTGCCACAGGTGCCTTGGCACCACCATTAGGATTTAACTTTATTTTTTTTTGCAACATAAATAATACAGAATAGCAATCAAACCAACTATATACACGGAGTCGGAAACAAGCCAATTGCAATTACGTGTGTTGTATACGTAGGCCGCGGCTACGTAACTTCTGAAATGTAAATATTTCTCCTCGAATTACATAGAATGCACGCTCGGCACTCGGCACACGGAACAATAGCCGCCACCCGCCAGGTAGCACTACTGTGTAGTGTTTATTCTGCTGCAATCAGTTAACTACTGTTCTAATGAGTACATGAGTACAACCTGTGTTTGTTGCGTACACAACTAATTAGCATTGTTTATGGTTTGTTTATTACTGTATGCTCTATATCTGTATTATGGAACCATCCTATGTACTATAGGTTAGTGTGTAGAATATAAATATATATTACTAGTACAGTTCTGTATAGGCCTACTAGACATTGAATGATGACTGTGTTTACTAATTATTTTATTTAGGAAGACTGGTAAGAGAATAAATGTGGAATATGCTGACATAATGAGACCAGAAAATGAAGCTATTAGCACATCCAAATTATCCTAAAATAATCTCATTGGCCCAGAAATAAAATAATTTAATGTTTGCAATACATGTTTAAGTGTGCAGTAGGAATGCTTAAAAAAAGAACTAGATCTG
>PNEQ01031673.1:0-10237 GCA_003012365.1 Medauroidea extradentata
ATTACAAACTCACAACTGTGTATATCAGATACCCTGCGAATGTGGTCATATGTATATTGGAGAAACTGGCAGAGCTCTTTCAACACGTATCAAAGAACATAAAAACAATTGCAAGAAAGGCGAAACCCAAAAATCTAGACTGGCCGAACATGCATGGGAAAATAGCCACAAAATTCTTTGGGAAGACTCGAAACCACTTTCACAGGAAACTGACAAAATTAAAAGAAAAATCAAAGAATCAGCCTTTATTATTAGCAATAGCAATATTTTCAGTCAACAGAGTATTGAATTAAAAAATATGTGGATCCCATTGATAAAGAAAGAAACAACTTTACAGCACAAAACAAACACACACTCAACCCATCACAACCAATCAGAGTCAATCTATGCTGCGCGACCAATCAGGAGACAGCTCGTCCCCCATTGGCTGACCACGATAAGTGGGCTTACCCTATATAAACCCATGGTTTTTCCAGGAACAGATTCCAGTTCCCGAAACGTCGTAACACTGTCTGTCTGGAAAACTACTGTGTCTTGTTTCGTCTCTTCGTTGTGTCGTTTGTCTTTTCTGTATACGTCTGTTACCTGTTGCGTTTTGTCTCATCTATTTGTTGTGTCTTTTTGTTATTTTTCTGTTCGTGTCTGATATTTGCTGTGTTATTTGTTTCATCTCATCGTTGTGTCGCATGTTACTTGATTTTTTACTTTATTTGTTATTACTTTCATTTATTATCTGTTTGTTCCTTGTTTCTATTTGACCCGATTCCATTTTGGAATTTCTTGTTGTGTATGTATCTTGCTGACTAAGCATACTCTGCTTATATTATGGTTTTCTTTTATTTGTTTAGTTTTCTTTGACAGTCGTTCAATTTGCAATGGAGTACGTCCAAAAAACTGAATCCAGTCATCAAATCTTAAATAAGAAAGTTAAAAAATATCAGTCTATGACTAATAAAAATCGTTTTTTTTTTAGTGCCCGATGTATGACAAGCAGTCAAATAAAATATCTCCCGCAAAATACAACTGTATTTATTCATGACGTGCAATATTACAAAAGAGGATGTATAACGGCCTACGAAAATAATTTAAACAAGATTTAATAACTGCCAAAATATAAATTACATTTTGTTTGATTATTAGAACCTAAATTATGATTTTATATCTCCCCCCAGTGCTGTTTTTTTCAATATTTAGGACATTCAAAAATTATTTCCCTTCAGAAGAATTAAACACGGTATTAAATTACACATGTACTGTAAAACTATAACTTTTTTTTTGTTAGTTAAAAATTCTGTTATAAACTATTGCTAAAGAAACAAAATATTAAAATAAATATCGATGTGTTAGTTAGTGCTATTTTGTTCTAAAGATACATATTCTGCAAGTCTATGCTTTAGTTCTCAAAGCCTCTTTGATGCAGGTAACAAGTAAGCCAACTGCATTCTAACATTTACAGGAATTCTAGACAGCTCTGTTGTTGTTTACACCCAGAAGACAATCTTCTTATCTAGTAAAAGTTTAAAATAGAATGGACAGTTTATTATATTGTTACTACAAGGAGGTTGTAATTTGACGCAGTTATTACACTGCGAGTATCCTCTGCGATTGATTGTTCTTTGGTGAAAGCACTCTCTGTGTAGGATAATTCCATAAATAAATTTTTCAGCAGTAAGTAGAAGTGGTATGAAAGATAATTTTGAGGGTCGAATAGTCATTATGTGAAATTTTGCAAAATATTACAGTGGTTAATGTAAATTTGTTCCTTATGATGTGTAGAAACAAAGAAAGTGATGGCGGTTGTATCGGACACGCGACTGGGTTGGAGGAGGGCCATCTAATTTTAAAAAAAAAATATGTATTATACTCTAATGAAATTTGATCTTATTAGGGGTCGTTACCTTTGTAGCGATGTTCGTATTACTAACTTAGCTATGCGTTTTGGAACTTGATTAATTCTTAACTCGAAATATGAAGAAGGAAAATGTGAAATTTGGACGAGGACAGTGACGAAAGATAATTGAGGTTATTGCCAAATAAGCTTAAAAATTGTTCTAATGTGTTTACTTTCTTGTCGTGATGGTATTGAAACTTATGTTATTAGATTTCATATTCGATTCATAAATTTAAAAATAGTTCTTTGTTGCAGGATGATGCCTAGATACAACAAATAAAATTTGGTCTGTTGTAAGAGCAACTGTCACAGGTGGGACAGAAAAAATACATCTGATTGTGTGTCATCTGCGCAACAAAATGTAGAGAGAATTTTGTAGAAAAATAAAATAAAGAGCTTTTCCTAGATCTGTCAGACACCTAACAATGTTATTCTACGTGGAATGATGAGCAATGTAAACACATCATACACCTTTTAAATGGCAGCGCCTCAGTGGTAAACTTACAACATGACGTGAAATGGGAATTAAGCTGCTATAAAAATGTGACGCACAAAAAGTTGCGGCAAACCATGGAAAAGCATGTACCTTTAAGATGAACCCAGTACATCCTAGCCTTTTACACGAGGCAAGATAACACGTGAGTATAATAAAGCCATGTGCTATTTTCGCAATGGCAAAACGACACGAATATATCCACTGCATCGTGTTTTGTGTGGTACAGAAGGTGGGGACTAACTTAAGAGAAGCTGTATAATTAAGCTGTAACGAATGATTGACTTAACGAGTGCATCCAACCAGCAGAAGTAAATGCAATCTGTATGTTATGTTATGCACCGTGCTGGACCAAAAATGTCTAATACGTGCATTGTAGGGCACAGAGTACAGAGAAGTTCAACCAATTTGTTGGCTCATTTTGTTGGCACATAAATATGTGTTACTCCATGGTCTTGAATCGTCAATATAAACCAAATGAAGAAAACAGCTGGAAGCATACAATAAATAAGAAAGTCCAAGAGTAGAATTTTCCACCTCAAAGAGAATAAATGAATCACAAATGGTATTCCTTAAAAAAAAAAAAAAAAAAAACACACACAAGAAGTGCTGCAGCTGTAAAACTTGAAGATACTTCAATAACAATATGAAGACTATATTAGCAGTGGCCAGAGTAATTATAAAATAGTTGTTAATGGTCAACAGTAGAAGTTAGACGGTAGTTTATAAGGTGTTTCAGAGCAGATATCTGAATTGCTGTACTGTTAAATTTATGTCTAATTAGAAAAGGCGACATCAGCACTGACGAAAATTACTTAAATAAAATTATTGCACGATCTAATCGTTTGTTTAAAATACTGATATTTGGTAGATTGTTACATTTTCAGGCTGCAAGATCTTCCACAAATGTGATTAAATATACAAATGAATTCCCGTTACAAGAGTAAATTGGCTTATTTATTTATCAACTATCTCGTAGCACCTATCCTATAAATTTCTTCCGCTCATTCGAACTTTCTGTTCACTGTTTCCGTGTTAAAGAAATAGTGAAGAAAATAGTACAGTCTGTAGAAGTTCAAATTTTTGCAAAAAGAGGTATTTTACTACCGCCTGATAGCGTTCCTGATAGAATAATTCATTTTGCTGTGGTTAATATTAACTTCCAAGAGGACCCTGCTAATGGTAGAACACTTTATGGAATGACAATTGCTTACGAAACAATTTAAGGCGGTGCTGTTAAAGAAGATATAAACATTATTTGCTGATTATAACTACATTGAGATACTTGAGATAGTATACACAATGCTGCCTTTCAACAGCAGAAAAAAATTCAAAACAAATACTCCAATCATAAATGTGGACATGCCCACTCCAAATAAGTCAGTTTTCCCTGAAGCTGTATCAAACCAAGCCATTATTTGGATGCTAGGAAGAAGGGTTTTTTCAGCCTAAACGAGAACAAAATGTCAAATGAAGTGACTTTTACCTGGTATGAACACATTTCCATGGTAACTGAAACTAAACACTAAACACGTGTATCTGTAACGCCTTTGCTACTTGCTTGCTGAAGCATCAACTAAGTTATCTGTATAGAAGTACCTGAAACGTGTGAATGATCATATAAGGGATTCTGGAAGACAGCTCTTGCACCAGTCTTAGGGTTATAGGCCAATAATAGAGCTAAAAATTGCAACTTCTGACCATAGTTATGTGTTTATATTAGTATAAGAAATTATAATTATTCCACTGACTTTCTTGAGTTATGGATAGAAAGAGTTCTTTTAGAAGTTACCAGTGGTTGACAATTACTTGAAGTGAAACTAATACGTCGAATATGCAGACATCACATTACAACTAATTGTGAACTGTGTGAGTTTCATAACGTTTGTTAAAGAATTCTATAAGAATTATCCAGAATAAACGTGAAAATTTATTTAATTGGGGAAACATGGTAAACCAGAAAGTCGCAAGCCATATTCTTTTTCAACTATACCATAACTGAAAAGACTGAAAAGAAGGAACTGCATTACAAGCTTCATAATTTATGTAAGGGAAACTTTAATAAAAATCCTAAATTAATTATAGTGTATTACATCAACATGGTTATTACTTTGATGTTATTTATTCGGGGACAGTAAAATGTGCCAACTAAGAATTAAGAATGGCTGCAATGGATTAGTTCAACAATTTCTTGCAATAGACTTGCGTAACTACAGCACACTTTGTGCACTGAACACAGTAGAAATGGAAATACTGCATGGAGAAGATAATGTAACTTGGAGAGTACTTAACAGGGGTAAGTGGGCTCAGAATAATTTAGATGTATATTCTCGTGGTTGCGTAAGAGAAGATGAAGCAATAGAGCATATAAATCGAAGAATGATTGTACTTGAGGCATAGTAAGGATAACTCAAAATCTGCAAGCGCTGAATACAAATTTCATATCAAGTCCTCAGTTAGTCAAGATTTGTTCTAAAAACACAGTGTCTCCTTCTAATGGAAAACACGAGTTACATCATGAAGTATCACAATCAACATGAAATCATTAAGTGCGTTCAAGTGCGATAAAATCATATTTTTAATATTTATATGAAATATTGTTAGTTTTGTAGACGACACTTGTGAGCACATTTTACTCTTACGAAACTATTTTAGCTCTCATAGTTTTCTCATAACGGGGTGTCAAAATCAAAATTTGCTAGTTACGCTACCATGCAAATAGTGAAAACCAACTGACCTATTTAAACAAAATAATTCACTGTGAACTTACATTCCATGAGCTATGCAATTAAACATAAAAAAAAACCCACAACGTAATCTTTTGAATTAAAAAAAATCGCAAAAGTACAGAAAAAGTTGAAAATCCAGCAATTTTTTAAAATACAAAAACAGTTCGCGGGATTTTTTCAAATATTTTATTACGTAGCCCGTATTATGTTATTTCCCTGTGAATTATTTCACGAACGTATATCAATTGGTTTTCACTATTTGCATGGCAGCAGAACACGAAAATTTTAACACTGACGCACCGTTACGAGAAAACTACGCCAGCTAAAATTGTTTCGTAAGAGGAAACTGCACTCACAAGTATCGTCTACAAAACTAACACTAATTCATTTAATGTTAAATTATTACTTTATCGTACTTGAACACCCTTAAGGAAAAAATTACAAAAATTATTAAATGTTTGCTTAACTAAATTAATACATTTACTTAGAGCGTAAAAGTCATGGTAACCTGGTTGCAACGACTCCCTTGCAACTCCAGAAGTTTCTTGTGATGCCTATGTAATGCCGAAACAGGGTAAAATGGGATATCAAAAAGTTTATTAATGTAGGTATAATCGCAGGGCAGTAAATTTCTGGGGTTTACTTCCACAAACTGAGCTTAAGTTATTTAAAACTATGGGGAAGGTAGTGAAAGTAAAAACCAAAGAAGGTATGGCAGAAATAAAATTAAATATAAAACTTTTAAATCGCATTGTTATTTTGTGTCTTGATCTTCCAGAAATTAAAGTTACGTAATGTATAGATAAATATAATCTCTCTGCAGTTCCACATTCTACATTTAGAAGCGATGAGACGAATAATAATTTTACAGAGAAAATTATTTGTTGCACTATTTGGAAGAGCTTATACCAACAGAAGAGGCTAAAGAAATGTTACAGGTACCCAATGCAACAGAACCTCCAAATGCAGCTGAACCTCCAAATGCAACAGTAGTTTGAAATGCAGTTGAACATCCAAATCTATTTGAGTCTATAAATTTAAACCAAACCTCCTTATGCATCAGTTGCATGTCAAAGAGCAATTGGATAATTGCAGTACAACATCCTCAGTCTTTTATACCTGTTGTAATTGTGGATGGCATAGCTGAACTTCATAATCTAAGACTTAGAATGCACATCAGGATATTACTGATTTAGTAGATCAATTTAGCAAGATTATTTTATTGGAGTGTAGTTCTTTCATAGAGCTTCATACATTTTTATACCTACACAGAAAAAGTCATTAAAATGCTACAAGGGACTTAAGGCATAATGGTAAACTATACATTCAGCACTAAATAGAAGTCAACACAAACATAAAATCTGTTCCTCAGAAGTAACACATATTCCATGCTGAAACTAAAGATGCTCTTGCGATAGCATCAAGTAAATATTTTATAAAAATATCGGCAGATTTAAAAAAGGAACGAGATTATTTAGTAGTATGACTAAGCAAAAGCTACATCTTTTCTTGTTCATTATTTCATGACTTCACAAGAAGCCGATACAAAAATCAATATGCTTGCACTTCATGCGACGAAATTAGCTTTTTCTTATAACTTTTTCACGAGATACAGATGTTATTAGCTGTCCATTAGTAGAGTTACATAACCACAATTAATTTGTTTCAACTGGTGGTAAAATACACGAGATTTCTGTGGGCAATATCTATGTAGCGTTATGCCTAAATAAGGAGAAGCTTTACTCAAAATGCATGCTTTTCCTCACTCTAAGTTTAAATGTTTATTTTTTGGTAAATGTAAAACATATTTCCGGAACATGTTTGTAGATGCTGATAACAAATCCTTGAGAGCTCTTGCTGCCCACGGACAAATGGAAACAGTCGAAAAAGAAAATTTCCCAGTTATTCACGTGTAAATACGCTCAGTATGATTGAGTGTGCCGAAAATGAAACTTCCCAGTAAAATAATGTAACGTAAAAAAATGGAAGAAAACTCTGCGACTACAATGAAAACTGCACTTCGTCCAGCAATTTGCGAAGCTAAGTACGAAGCTCCGATATGGATACAGGAAAATTTTCTAAGCCACGATCTTCCACTTGTGACAGACTTTTTGCTGGACCATCAATGAAACAGAATGTTATGAACTAATCATACGTTGTGTTCCATGCGGTCCTCAGGACCATCGAAATGTGCAATACCCTGCAAATGTGTCAAGAATCGAGGTACCATGTACTGAAATGTGTTCACCTTCAGCTGACTCTGATGTATGCGACAATGTTTTTGAAAATAGTGTTGATGATGACAATGTTGAAATTATGATGAAGATAAGAATAAGTTTCATGAAGATAATGAGGGACTGTACTTTATTCAGTTTTACTTGTTAACAGTTTGTAATATTATATAAATGTGTTTTTTAATTTCCAGAACGAAAAAACTCTTTTGTTCAATATTTGTTAATGATTATGATGATGATGGTGGTGATGATAGTGACGAAGATGATGTGGATTATCATGAAGATACGAAGGACTCTATAGATTGTTCTATTTCACTTTTTTGGCTGTAAATAATTTAGTAGAAATGTTTTTTAATATTCTGAAAGTATGTGCAATTTAATGTAATTAAATTTACATTATGACAATAATAATACAACATGGCAGCTTCGATAAATCTATTTTCATTGTGTTATTTAAAATTTATTTTGATAATGCAGTACTGACCCCATGTTGCTTCAGATCGTAAAGGTAACATTTAAAAAATTCATAATTTGTGATTTTCTGCCCAAATTCTCTTCCACAAAATTTCACGAACCACAATACTCTTATCAGAAAACTGCACACATAATCAAAACATATAGGCATATAGTTAGAAAAACAACCATCCGTTAAGAGTCTTGGTTTGGTGTACCATATATAAATGAGAATGATAAAACTCTTTTCACTCAACACAGTGAAATATTTTGGTACAAATTTCTAGCAATCTGAGAAATATAAATGTTTCCCGTAATTGTTGTATACAGCAAATTTTCCTGAAAAAAAAAGTAAGCTAAGTCGACGAATGCATACAACACTTCATGAAATCTAGGGAGAACCACGATTTATCGAAGATACTATGCCAAGGTTCACCTGACCGTTCTCATGAACACAAAACGTCAACAATAAATGTTTTATGTAGTACAGCGTAATTCACAAGAAAATTGGGTATCACCACAATACCAAAGATGATGTTGATGATCTGGTTCACGTCTTTAAACAAAAGCATATGTTGGAATATAATATCCATTGCCAAATGGAGCTCCAAGCAATATGTGAAAAAACTACGCGCGGTGGTGTAGTGATCAGACTTTTTGCCTCTCAACACGATAAGGTGTTTGACACCCGACAGGGTCAAAGGTCACTCCCTTTTTACGCATTCGTGAACCAAGGCAGGAATTGCTGTTGGCCTGCAGATTTTCTCGGGGTAGAGAGGTCGCATTGCGAAAAGATGACGAAATGGCGGTTGATGAAGATACGATGTTATGAGACGATGACCTGAGACAATGAGATAAGGATGCGACGAGACGATGACCTGAGACAAAGAAGAGACGGGACTATGCGATTATGAAGTGACAACACCGCGAAGTGGCGTACCAAGGTTATATTACTACGTGGTAATGGTACGAAAGTGTGTTGAGCGACAAGACGATTGGGTCAAGACGATAAGTCGGACTATGTACAGTACATAACGAGATGTGTCGATCAGACTAATTGTCTATGGGATGATGTTGCGAGCAATTTTTTTCCTCATGATTTCTAACATTATGGTTTAATGATAAAACAACTCACGAAGTTTAATGGTTACGTATATAGTTATGCAATAGTTGTTTTTTTAAAATAACTTCTATTATATTTCAAAAAATTATATTTTACCAGGTTGTTGTATAAATATTGTCCCATGTGTTTATTAAGAAGTGTAACTGCCGAGAGAGACGAGTTCTTATTCCTGAAGACTGCATAAATGGTACTTTACAGCAGCACGTTTTCACCTCTTCGCAAATCCATGTTTATCTTTGTAGTACTTAGTGACACTTTTTAAACACAGTGATTAAAGAAATAAAAATAACATGTTGCACGCTTCGTATAATATCTGATTAGTATTTTATAGTACTCTGTAACATACAGTAAGAGTCCCATTGCCATTCGGCCCTTTGGTACAGACAGATATATCAAAAATATTTCGTTATAGATGACATAAATAATAGTTATATGCACATTTTATTCGACATGATACAGCACAAACCCTCTTGATGGTGTACAAATGCCACAAACATACCTCACAAAGATAGACGACAAAGAAACAAGACATGAGCTATAAAAATACAATAAAATGCATACTATTATAACACTGAAGAAATACGGAATTATGTTAATAGATAGTGTAATGTGATATAAAAGCTGGTCTGTCATAGCTTTTAGGTAGAACCTGACGAAACATCACAAATTAATATGTGGGACTTAATAACACAAAAGAATCTTATACGTATATTTCCTAAGAAATATTAATACTATGATCAATCATAACTTTTGGAAATGATATTATTTGGCATTAAGAAAACAATTCACAAAACTTCATTACCTTAAAAACACGAAAAAGAAAACAATCAAATTTTATTCTTGCATAGAGATATACGCAGGTAAATATGAAGGTAACCTATTTATACATGCTTTCTGAAGTTCCTCTAAAAATAATACTGACTGAACTGTTACATTGTTTTTTATGTTCTAAAAATTAAAGTTTAATTGCGACGATATGACGATGCTCCCACCAACAGTAAACTTATTGTGATTTGTAATTAACAGCATGTGTGATACCAACACCTTAAGTAGCTGAAAGTTTGGTATGATATGTCGTAAACAGACATTTAGAGACCTATTCTGCTGATGTTATGGACAGCTGAAGATTGGTCCTAGATGTTTCACAACGAAGAAGTAGGGCATCCAATGATGTTTGCTAGTAACTTATAGAAAAAAAGTGAAAAATGTACGTGTAACCTCCCAAGTTTTAAAAAAGTTTGTGTACGATGATACGAGTCTACATTCTAACGTCAGCCTACATAGATAAAAACGAATGACAAATAGCGAAAACAT
>PNEQ01031673.1:10337-102232 GCA_003012365.1 Medauroidea extradentata
TTTTTTTTTTTTTTTTTTTTTTTTTTTTTTTTTTTTTTAGATTTTTCACTTATCGGCATTTTAATTATATGTAGTTTCGTTGTTAACTTGCGATCATAAATAACAAGCGGCTATAGAAAGCACCTGAAAATTACTCATTTCTAGCTTCTTCTATCCAAATTTTGGGGATGCATTGAACAGGTATTGTTTTTCTATATTTGCGGTGATTCAGGGGCATTAAAAAGGAGAGCTAGACATTTTGGTATTTATTGAGAGAAAGAAAGACATTTGGGTGGAGGGATATCAATCTATGGCTGCCGAGTGACGCCATACACGGCAGCTGACACAGCTCACTAATAATAGGGCACACTAAAATGTGTATTCTTCCTCCTACTGGCGCAGTTTTCCAAGTTTGTTTATTTTGTGGGATAGTGTTCCTAAGTATGTTAAAATTAAAATAATTAGACATTCTTTAAAATTTTACTTGCTTTTTCTTCTATTCGCATCCACACTTTTAACGTTCCAGTGTTAAATAAGCTCAGTTTGTCTTCTTATAGCATTGTTTTTACTTCTCTATTGACGTTGACCATCGTAAAGTATGCCGAAATTCTTGTCACTGTATCGGCATTAATGGCTTGTAAATAGTGTGATCAAAGATTCGTTTTGCAAATACGAAGACTTCAGTATCTCGAGCGAAGTCATAGGAAATGACATCAGTACAGTAGGGGTTGTAGATATATTAAAACACACTGCTGCTGACTCAGGAGTAGCCGAAGAAGATGTTCTGTGATTGGACCAGGAAGTTATTCGGCCGATGAAGTCGTTGTGACCATCGGTGATGTAGCTACTCGTCTCCAAGATGTAGAGTACGTCTACCACTCGAGGATGGTAGTGAATTGCTCTCATTCATTGTAAAATCACAAATTATGACTGCACAATGTCCTCGGGATACTCGGTGATGTTCGCTCTTCAGTACTTGTTGACAAACTAATAATATCGCTCACTCATACAATTTTATATAGTAGCATTCTATATGGGAACTTGAAGTTCGTAACGTCACTAGGTCACGTTTCTTCAAGTTCCCTTTATTGTTCATACCATTCATAAAACCTCCTCAACATTCAAATTTTACTAGACTCTGTACTGTCTCTTTTATAGTTGCCATGAGCCAGTTTTTACTGTTGTATGTATGCACTTCTTAATAGAACATTCCTAACACGTAGAACAATATTCTGAAATTGTTTAATGATATTTATGAACAATCAATCAAGTCGCCTAAATACCTTATCACTATTAGGATTCTCTGGATTCTATTAGGTTACTTTACACTTGGGAACTATCTCGATATTACCTGGTTACTATCAGAATAGTATCTTGATACTATTCATTGAGATACTATCCATCAGGATACTATCTACATAATACCACAATACTATCCAGATAATTTCCATCTCTATACTTTAAGGATACTATTATCATACTAGCTTAACACTATTCTGGTACTTGGATACCCTACATCTGGATACTATTTATCTGGATACTAACCACCATGGACACTATCGGGATTCTATCTGCATACTATCCATCTGGATACTTACTAGCTACTAGTTTCACTATCTGTACATGTTTTAATAGAGCATATAGGTAGAAAAGCCTTTTGAACATGTTCTACAGTATACCATTTAGTGGTAGCAAATTATCAGCCAAGAAAAGTACTCAATTAGTTTCGTTTACTTAATTTTTCTAATTTACATAGTCTGATAATGAATACTCTCAAGGATTCTATTTAATGTAATCTATTTCTTTCACTTCTTGGATAATATAATGTATTTTATGTAATTGAGAATACAATCTCCTGCATCTCGCATAATTATCAATATTTAAGTCTGTTCATGGGTTCATTAAGGTTTTCAGAAAAAAAATGCTAGCCAACATGTTGATCTCCTTCTTCTTTATACCACCCTTCATTGGATTTCTACTGCAAAGAGAGATGCATTGGAGTGTCGGGATAATCTTTATCGATGTCACCATCAGCTTTGTTTTCGTCTCCTAAATTTTCTGCGATTACTTCTTTAAATCGTTTTTTCTTCCTATATTTACTTTATTCTACAGAATAAAAATATTAAATTTTCTTATGAGTCCTAGTTTTAATGTCCTGCTTTATAACTGTACTATTGTGAAGTTCATAATTTTCACTTGTAAATACAGCAAAATTATTCTATGTACGAACTTTCTCTGCAGCACGTTGTATATTACTTGGAGAGTCCATAGGTGCCTCGTTGTCTGTGAACGTAGTATTATTCAACAGTGGGGCTGGTTGAATAATTTATGACTTCCCTAGGTCTCGTGAATATCGCAGTGCAGCAGTCAGGTAATGTGTAGTAGTATGTCCAGGAAACATTGTCATTTCAGCAGACCAAGAAGCATTTGCCTAAAAGTGGTTCCTGTGTATTTTAAAAACTACTTCCCTTTGAAAATTGTTTTACCACACATTCTTACCAGCTAACCGTCTAATTAGAAGGGTTTATCTTACTAACTTTTCGTGTAAATCGTCGCGATGCTGAAATTTTGGAATTTTTTTTTTTTATTTTCTTTACATCATTCGTACCTAAATTGGCAGTTAATTTATTTTGGCTTATAATATTTTGGGAAATAACTCTCATTCAGTTAGGATCGTGCACGTCTAAAGAATTCTGCAAGGATATTTCATTTCTGATTTATTCAGTACAGGACACCAGGAAGATTGAACGAGATCTTTGCTGGGCATGTTCCGGTACTATGGTCGGGCAGATGAGGGGATGTGGTCGTGAACGCAGTCGTGCCGACGGGCGGTCATTCGCCCTGAATGTTTCTGGCATTTTCGGTACAAAGTGGCCACTTCAAGGCTAACACAGCACATTCCTCAGCCGTGATTACGAACACGTCCGGGACGTTGCGATATGTACCGCGTGCTAACGAAACACGTAGAGCAAGTAGTGAGTACGCATCCTTTAGCGGAGCGTGTTTCGTTATGTTTCTGGGAGCTGCGGGGTTCGAATCTCTATGACATCAGTATTTAAGGAAGCTAACGTACATAATTGTGGTGCTAGCATTTAGCTTTTGTGTGTTGAAAATGTGATTCCTCATTATGGTTTCTGTCTCATTGCTACTATTTTTTTGACTCTTGGAGACTGACGTGGTAATAAAATACGTAATTTGTTTACATATATACTTATAGTTTGGTTAAAAAATTTTGCGTTGGCTACAGCTATTATTAATCCTTATAATGATTCCCGTCACATTACTACAATAATTGAAACTCGTGGAGAATTTTGTTTTAATAAGGAACATTGTTTTACATGTCTACAGGTTTTTCACAAACAAAATGTAGTGTTTGCGATCAAAAACAATACCAAGGTGTGTTTTGTTCCAACAATATTATTTCATCATTTTATTTATTAAAGGCTGTATTGTAAAATATACTGGCACTATAAAGTACAAGGAACGAATTTAAGTGCAGCCGTACAACTACCGTTACGTTTGTAGTATGAATATATCTAGTATTATATTACAATAGAATATTACGTTTTTATTTTAACGTCTTAAATATTGATCTTGTACACCCCTGCGCCATTTGTTGACTACAAAAGTACCAACATACTACATAGTTCGGCTGCCGGCCACTAGTGCCATTCGATACGTGAATGTTTCGATTTCGATTCCTCCTAGCCATCCATAACCTAAACGTATGATTTAATGCACAGTTTTATGCTTGGAGATAGTTAAAAGCGCGGAGCTATGCTCTCGGTAATGTATTGGTATTTATTTTTACTCAAACAACATAACTATTAAAAAAATCAAATCGTATTGTTATATTATTTAATTATTTCATCTGCTAACGTATTTTGTATCACCGGCCATTATCCCCGTGGAGGTTACCGCGATGTAGAAGCGGTGCTCACGGTATGCGACGTGCATAAGTAACCAAAATTTTCGTTCGCTACTGCTGCAACGTCATCAGACTCCGAAAATTGTAGTGCGGTAACGAACTACGAGGCTTTCATACTCAGCCCAGTTCCAAATGCAGTGAACACAGAGAAAATATCCTCTCAACAAAACGAAACTTGCAGCCCAGTTGTTTACCGCTGGTGCGCACGGCAGCTAACCGTGATGTAGAATAGTGTTTAGTATCGCGATCGTTTGAGCGACAGGGACAGTGACCACATTGTGACCAATATTTTCGATGAACTGATGTTCTGGCACGGAAGATTCTTGAGAAGAAACATTTATAATGTAGTCACTCGTGTCATGTCGGGCTGGTCATTTCCGGGTTGTTGCTGTTGGATTTCAGGTAGATTTGGTTGGCTGCCAGTTATTCGGAATGAGTTAAGAGTCGTGTGGGTAGTCAGAATGGTGACGCTCAGATGGAGGAACCATAAAATTAAGCGTAGGGTGTAATGGACCACTTGAAAAGAGGCGGAGCTTCAGTCAGGTGTGGGGTACAATTCCTATCTCCTTGGATACCGCAGTCGAACATAATCTTCATTTAGCTGTTGGGCTTCGCATGTCCCGGATGAGATGCACGTCAAACCAATTGATTATTTGTTTGGATTTTGCCGCTTTATCTGGTAAACCTTAATCTTTTAAATGAAAATTACTTACTATGGGTATTGCCACCTTCACGTTTTATGCGAGCTTCACCTGTTTCTATATGGTTTTTACTACTTGCTGAACACGACTTTTATATACACCTAAATTGATAAAAATGATTACTGGCATACCTTAATTACAGTTGCACCCTTTGATTGATGAAAGCTCTTCACCTTATATTTTATAGCGACAGCTTTCCTGGAGCTATCTTCAACAGTCCTGACTAATATTGTTGATTGCACTGTGAAATTCCTGGTGAATTCTTCGTACGTCCTGTATGTTTAATTTGTCGCATTGAAAGTTTTGCCATTTGTATCATTGTGTAGCAGAGGGGATCTTGGCTGTCTTGTCGACGAGTGTCTTTACTATTTTCTATTGTAATAACATGTACCACAACAATAAACTTTTTTTGTGGATTAAGCATGTTTTGGAAACATGCTTAGGAAAGTTATCTGGATAAGGCATGTTTTGATAACAACTTTTATATATGGAAAAGGAATTGTTTGGAACATCTACAATGCTGGATAAGACACATTTTGTAACAGAACTGATATTTTGAATGTACTTTTCAAAGGGATGTAACCTCATTTGGAGTAGTATTTTCCACAGACAGATACATAAACGGCCACGGATTAGGTAACCGAGATCAGTTCATTTTCCATAGATTTTGCATAAGGCAAATTTTAGAACTGCACTCCTCACTTGCTGTACTGGCAGACTGGATGCTCCATGAGGTCCAGGAGAGGCCACGACTACCTGAGATGAAACTTGTAGCGAACAGTGTTGTCTTAATGGTGGTCTCCAGGACTGCATGCACCATAGCCAGCTTCCGCACAGCGAGCTACTCCAATCCTCACTGGACCATGTTACACTAAAGTAGAATCAGGCAGCATCAACATCTCTTTTACACACGTGACAAACCTGTTTCAGGCAAGATGGAGAACTAGCCCTATCATAATAAGAGTTGTTTTCTTTCAATCACCATCATCAAACATAAGATCGGGTGGAGTCATGACTAGTACTGGACCATCTTTAACCCATCACTAAACCCACTCTTCTCCTCTTCTCGCAAATCCAACTTGTAGTGCTGCCCTTATACTGATCCAAGAAGTATTGTCCCAACTTCCTCTTCGTTCAGCATATACATTTCAAATAGGGAGAAAAGTAAAATACTAGGATCACTCTTCCGGCATGTAGGCGTCCCCACATCAAGCCATCACTTCCAGTCCGACACCTTCAAGAAGTTTCGGCTGCAACCTTCTATAGCAACAGCATTCAATCATCTTCATCCACATCCCCGCAACACAGGAAGAGTACGCCAGACTAAAGGTTGAAGCAGTGCTCCATAGACAGACGGGGTCCAGGACTCTATTCCTAGTCTCTGCTGTAGTAGAACATCGGGGAGAACACAAACTGCAGTCGAGTAAGCATGGATACAGCTCGGTGGGGAACTGCTGGTGAAACTGCTCCATGCAGCCACGAACCTCCTCGGCCACACTCTAACACTAACTCATACGACTGTCTTTTTCCAGCTTCTACAATACTTGCCTAAATAACCAAGTCCTGGAAAGTCTTCGCCTCTTCCTTATTCTAGTGACACTGAATTCTCTTCTTGAATTGTTACGAGCAAAAAAAATAAAGTCTGTACCTGAACTCTCCCCCAATTTACGATTAAACAATTAGCACCTGTCAACGTGTGCAGATACACAACATTTAAAAACTTGCACATAAAACAAACAATATACTTAAAACGATTTATGATTTACTAACCCTAACACAAGAAAAGTACGCCGGATTCTCCCATAGACATTGTCATCTCTGTGACTCTCATAGTTTCTACATGAAACTTTAATTTCATTTTGCTTAAATGCTCCTGGGCATTTTCATAGTACATTTACTTCTGGGGTAACACAATAACAAAACTTTTCCCCAATTTAAAAGTCAAAAAATTTTATGCCTGCCATCTTGTTTCCTGCGTCCATCTTGTCCACGATACATGTCGTCAATTGTTTAACTTAAACGTAGGCAACATTCTTGAAGGGGTTTTTTCCGAGTCTTCCGAAAAATGTTCTAATTCGCATTCCTAACAACCCACATTCATACCTCATTATGTAAAAATTTATGTCTAGTAAAAATAAGGTAAGTAATTTACTATACCACAGCTAAATGGATTTCGCCTCCCCTTCCCCAGCTAATAACCTAAATCCGACTCATCTCTGCAATCCCCGAATTATTACCATAAAATCCAATAAAATAAACTATAGGGATTTACTCCGAGTCTACCGAAATTTTTTTCTAATTTTCATTCCAACCTAACTTCACTTTCACGTTATAGCATAAAACAACTCTTTAACAAAATGAGTTTAGTAATTAACTATATCACACCTAGGCGAGCTCCAACCCGACTACTATCCTAGCTATTCCCGAAACAGTTAATTTAATTCAATCAAATAAACTATAGGGATTTTCTCAGAGTCTTCCGAATTTATTTCGATTTTGCATTCCTAATACCTCCCACTTACACCTCATAATAAAAAACATCTCATTTGTAAAAGTAATTTATGGTATTAACTAAGAGATCCCCCACCCTTCCCCAGCTAATAACTTTAAACCGACTCATGTCTTAGCTATCACTGAACGATCCCCAATAAATCCAATCAAATAAACTGTAGGGGTTTTCTCAGTGTCTTCCGAATTTTTTTCGTTTTATCATTCCTACCAATCCGTACGCATACTCCATTATGTTAAAACATATTTCCAGTAAAATAATTTAAGTAATTAACTTTACCGCACCTGGACGAGGTTTCCTAACCCTTCCCCAGCTAATAACTTTAACCCGACTCCTCTCTTAGATATCCCGAACGATACCCAATAAATCCAATCAAATAAATTTTAGGGGTTTTCTCAGGGTCTTCTGAATTTTTCTCGATTTATCATTCCTATCAACCCCTACTCATACTTCTCACAGTTGTGAATTGTGTTAGCAAACATTTTTACGAGTTTTCTGAACTTAGGACAGTCAAACTGCTTGTGTGCTTCGATAATTCTAACACTGTTCGAGCACACGCCATGTAACACAAGTTTTTTATCGTTTCCGATGACGAACATGGGGACATCTTCATTTATGGCACTACCCACAACATCGGATATCTTCGAGTAAGGGATATCACCGTAATCCAATCTGAGTCCATGTTTTTGGTACGTCTGTACACGCTATGCTTGTTGTGTGATGCGGCTTAGATGATCCCAGTGGCAGGGTGGTTCGAACGTGAAGACATTGGTTGACAGGTCATCGTCACTGTTCGATATCGACACTTGTTTAATGGTGAATGTGCATTGTGATTTGAATCCCTGATTGTTGCAATACATATCACTGCTAAAAAATGTATTAAGGCTACCCTGAGAAAAAAATTTTGTTGGTGCAAACAAAATTTGTTTGAATCAACCAAATCATTTGTTTGTATAGGGGCAATTAGATATTTGTTTGCTCGTACCAAATTATTTTGTTCTCTCGATTTGTTTGAGACAAATAACTGAATTTTGTTAGCAGTACCAAATATTTAGTTGACCATAAAAATATTTCGTTTGCCATATTAAATGCACACGCAATATTTTAAGAACTAAAAACAAATATATTTTATAATCTTAACAAATTTCTGAAATTTTAAGACCTAAAAAAAGTATGGTTGGACCGGGATTTGATCCACTATCACTTCGCTTACTTCTTTCTAATCACGAACTAACCAACTTTTTTTATTAAAAAATTTTAGGCTCCTTGGTGAGGTCGCAACATCGCCAACGAGCCAAAGATCCCCCCCTTTACAGCTATTGTATTTGACAATTCCCCAGTTGTGACAGTATTTGGTGACTCTGACGATTGAAAAGACGCTAACGGACAAACACAAATTTTACACCCAGCCAGACCTGGGAATCGAACCCAGAACCCCTCGTATCCAACTGAGCTACGGGGGGTCGGCTTCCAACTGAACTACGAGTGCTTCTGTGATAATGGAATTGTTATTTGTATAGGAATAGTTAGGCCTAATATTAAATTACGATTCTACTGCTTTATTTTCAAACATTTTTCTTCGGTCTGCGAAAATGTAAACGACATCAAATAATATTACCAAATTATTGTCGTGCACCGCAGCACAAATAACGAGACGTGCAGCTGCCGTGTTTTTCAAATTTCGAATAAACCACTTTGAAATTATTATAGCTAAAATTAAGATACTTTGATAATGCCGATTAACAGTTTAGACGTCCTACTTGTCGCACAAGCTTATACTTTGAAAGTTGAGGTATACAGCGTTCGCCATCTTTTCGATCACGCACGCCAGCCTGCCATCTTCCGTAAGTCAACCAAATGGATTTAGTTTCGCCAACAAAATCATTTAGTCCATTGAAAAAAAAATGTTTTGGTTCAAAGCACAAAACTTATAACTAACAATAAAATTTTGTTGGCAAGCTGTAACAAGTTGTTTGTTTACACATAATATTTATTCGACGTCCTTTAGTAACCAAATATACGTTTGGCACAAACAAAGTGCGTTTAAATGAATAATTTGGTCGAGAGAAACAAATAAATTTGTTTGGAGGACTCCAAGTTTAGTCTTACCAACAAAATATTGTTTAGCTGAAGCAAATATCACACAAACAAATATATTTAGTATAGTGAAACAATTCTTTCTCTCAGTGTAATAAACGAAACGTTGATGAACTCCTTACACGCCTCTTTCTAGCAGGGTATTGTAGACGTTTGAAGTTTGTGGGCTGTGGCGTCTTGTACCAACTCTCGCGATGTAGTGTGTCCGGATCAGAAGCACAATCCCTGAAGCTCTCTACACAAGACAGGCAGTTGCAGGTATCCTCGTCTAGATGCAGGTAGCGTTCTAACATAGAATTGTATTTCGGGTTGAGAATATGCTTGTTAAGCCAATACTGGTCGGACGGAACAATGTGACACTGGCGCTAGTGGTTTGCTGAAGACTGATCGTGCAGAGTTTTTTACGTGCTGATATATGCAAATAGTTAAGGGAACGAATGGTGGAGAGGGTAGGGGATCGGGTACATGCATAGAGTGATGCTATATTGCGACACCATTCTGGTGTCATGCCTTAGGAATGTGCTGTCTCGGAAGTACAGGGAGGGAGGGCAGAGTCCAAAGGTTAGTATTGCACCATACTGCAAACCATATGTGTGTTGAATCACCGAGAAGGGGTGAAGCGAGGAGTAGTGTGGGGGAAATGTGCTCGCGAGAACGATGTCGAAAGTCGCCAGCAAGTGGCGACATGCTATAATACCAATATAATGTCACATCTCAGGAATGTGACCACTCATGTGATAGGGGAGTGAGGGGGGAGTGCAAAGGTTAGTATTGCACTATACAGTAACACATGTATGTGCTGACTCGGCGAGGAGGAGGAGGTGATACAGGATGGCGTCATGGTACAGTAGGGAGGAGTGTCACATGATGAGCAGATTATTAGCATGCGTGTGGTGACTTGTGAAGACGGGAAAATACTAATGGTTCGTGATGATAAGGGGAGGGGGAGGTGTCTGACAGTGACATGGTTATAAAGTATGGTGGGGGGACTAAGGTAGCCTGACTATAGGCAGTTCGGAATAAAGTGAGCACTCGAAAAAGCCCTGCTAAAGATCTATTTCCAGCCAATTCGTATCTTTCCGCGTGTAACGGCTAACGACGGGAAAAGTCTAACCTCCTGGGACACGTCACTTTATGTTAGCGCGTGTAAGATAATTTGTTCAGTCGATAGGTACCTATATAGTTTGATAACAAAAGTTTATTAATTATATAAAATACCATTATATCGCTGTCGGTTGATTTTGTTTCAGTATTTCTGTATTTAAATACGAATAAACATGGAACTATGTTGTGTTATTTCATTGACAACCATACAAGCAGTAAGGTGACTATCGGTAATGTTGAATTATATGTAGTAAGAGCTAGTGATATTTTTCAAAGTTTAAATATTTAGTGATCACTTTATTCCGAACGGCCTATAAGCATTTAGCGTTGGTAACTTTTTATTTTAATTTAAAAAGTTATATTCTTTATGAGGAGTGAGTGGGGTTAGTAAGGAATGCGAAATCGAAAAGTTTTCGGAAGACTCGGAGGAGACCACTATAGTTAGTTTGATTGAATTTATTATAATTCGTTCAAGGATAGTTCTTATATGAGTTGGGTTTAAGTTATTAGCATGGGGAAGGGTAGTGAGCCCGTCCTGATGTGGTGTATTTATTTGCATAGTTTAATTTTCTCAAAAAATGTATTTTTCATTATGAAATATGATTGGTTTATGTTTAGAATGAAAAATCGAGAAATTTTTTTAAATACCCTGAGAAAAATCTCTATATTTTATTTGATTGGATTTTATGGGATCTGTTCAGGGATGCATAGGACAGGAGTTGGGATTAAGTTATTAGCTTTGGGGAGGGTGGGGGAGCCCATCCATGAGTGATATAGATTTATACTTAACTTATTTTCTCTTTTAATATGTTTTTTACTGTACAGTATGAGTGGAGTGTGATTGGAATGCACAATCGAAAATTTTTAGAAGACTTGAAGAAAACTCCTATAATTTAGTTTATTAGATTTATTGAAACTTATTCGGGAAAAGCTAGAATAGGATTCCGATTTAAGTTATTAGGATTGCGAAGGGTTAGGGAACCTCGTTCAGGTGCGGTATAGTTAATTACTTAAATTATTTTACTAGAAAGATGTTTTTACATAATGAAGTATGAATAGAGGTTTATAGGAATGGTAAACCGAAAACATTTCAGAAGACTCTGAGAAAACCCTTACAGTTTATTTGATTGGATTTACTCGGGATCGTTCGGGGATAGCTAAGATAGGAGTCGTGCTAAAGTTATTAGCAGGGGAAGGGTTAGGAAACCTCGTTCAGGTGCGGTATAGTTAATTACTTAAATTATTTTACTAGAAAGATGTTTTTACATAATGAAGTATGAGTAGGGGTTGATAAGGAATGATAACTCGAAAAAATTTCGGAAGACACTTAGAAAACCCCTATAGTTTGTTCGATTCGATTTATTGGGGATCGTTCGGAGATAGCTAAGACACGAGTCGGTTTAAAGTTATTAGTTGAAGAAGGGTAGGGGGATCTCTTACAGTTGTGGTATAGTTAATTACATAAATTACTTTTACTGAATAGATGTTTTTGTTATGAGGTGTAAGTGGGAGGTGATAGGAATGCAACATAGAAAAAAATGGGAATACTCTGAGAAAACCCCTATAGTTTATTTGATTGAATTAATTGAAAATGTTTCGGGAATAGCTAGGATAGCAGTCGGGTTGAAGCTCGCCTATGTGTGATATATTTAATTACTAAACATATTTTTGTTAAAGAGATGTTTTATGTTATGAGGTGAAAGTGAGGTTAGGTTGAAATGAGAATTAGAAAAAATTTCGTAAGACTCGGAGAAAACCCCTATAGTTTATTTTATTGACTTTTATGGTAATAGTTCGGAGATTGCTAAGATATGAGTCGGGTTTAGGTTATTAGCTGGGGAAGGGAAGGCGGAACCCGTTTAGCTATGGTATAGTAAATTACTTAACTTATTTTTACTAGAAATACATTTTTAGATTATGAGGTATGAATGGGGGTTGTTAGGAATGCGAATTAGAAATATTTTTGGAAGACTCGGAGGAAACCCCTTCAAGAAGGTTGCCTACATTTAAGTTAAACAATCGACGACAGGTATCGCGAACAAGATGGAAGCCGGAAACAAGATGGCAAACATAAAATTTATGGATTTTTAATTTTTTTTTAATTTTGGAATTTTGGAAAATTTTGGAATTTTTTATAATTCTAAAAGGTACATCATCAAAGATGGCGGTGGTGACGTCATCAAATATGGCGGTGGTGACTTCATCCAAGATGGCAGGCGGTGACATCATCGAAGATGGCGGATTGTGGCGTCATCCAAGATGATGGACGGTGACATCATCAGTTGGCTCCTACGCTCCTATCCCAGATCCCATGTCCAAAACCCGCTAAAGTGTACTACTACTCCAATTTATAAATCCAGTGCCGCTTCAGCACTCATAGCATCAACGCTGGGCATATTACTTAACCCTAACAGAAATGAATTTTCGAAAATTTTTATCAACAAAACAATTAAGACTAGTCCGAGTGTTATGCTTTGGACGTGTCTTATACAAAAATTATCCAAACCTATAGGATTATCTGATAAAATTTTAGCATCATCATTAAAACGAGTAGTACAGGATGTTCTAAAATGATCTTTACAACTTTGACTGCTAAAATAAAAAAACTAAAAAAGATAGAAAGGTGCGGTTTGCGCTATAATGTTCATATACATCTGAAGTTTCTTTTAGTGTCTGTTTGTGCAGGTTAGTCTTTGACGAAAATGGCCACCCCCCAGCAGATGGCTCGGTGTGTCGAGTGGCTTATAGAAACCAGATCCGACACCCATGTCCAGCAGAAGATCCAGAAACATTACAGAGACACGCCATCATCACGTCCGACTATCAGGGTGTGGTACAGGAGGTTCAAGAAAACTGAAAGTGTGTCTTGAAGAGGACGAGTTCAGGACGACCAAGCACTAGTGATGCAGATGTGGAACTAGTGCAAAAGGCATTCATCCGGAGTCCCTCCAAATCAATCCGTTGTGCTTCTCGACAGTTGTGGATACCAATAATCACGCTGCACAGGATGCTGCACAAGAGACTGAAGCTGCATGCCTACAAGGTGCAACTGCTGCATGCACTTCAACCTGATGACAGGCCAAAACGCAAATAATTTGCAGTTGACATTCTGAGTCGCATTGATGACGACTCAGACTTTCTGAATAAAGTGATGTTCAGGGACGAAGCTTGTTTTCATGTGTCCGGGAAGGTAAACCGCCACAATGTGAGGATATGGGGCTCTGAGAACCCCCACTTTAGCATGGAAATGTTACGAGACAGTCCGAAGGTGAACGTCTGGTGTGGTCTGTTACATGACCGTGTGATAGGGCCCTTTTTCTTTGCAGAAGCCTCAATAACCTCGGCTGTTACCTAGGCATGTTAGAACCGTTTGCATTTCCACAGATCAAAGATCTGCAACCTCTCATCGTGCTACAGCGGGATGGTGCTCCTCCTCACTGGGGCTTGGTCTTTAGGGCTGCTTTAGACAAAAAATTTCCAGGTCATTGGGTTGGAAGAGGAGGACCCATTCATTGACCCCCAACATCTCCAGACATCACCCCACTGGATTTTTTTATGGAGCTTTGTGAAGGATGTGGTCTACCACACTCCAGTGCGGGACCTGCGGGAACTGCGACTGCGCATAACAGCAGCAACTGAACAGATTAAGGCAGACTTGCTAGGCCGGACCTGGGTGGAACTGGAATATCGCTTAGATATCCTTCATGTTATAGATGGGGCTCACATTGAACTTTGCTAAATGGGTACTAAAACGTCAGGTGTGTACGAACATTGTGGCGCAAACCTCACCTTTCTATCTTTTTGTTAGTTTTTTTTTTTTTAATATTAGCAGTCAAAGTTTTAAAGACCTTTTTTGGTACCGCCTGTGTAACTAATATTTAAATGTGGTATGGTAGAAGGCCAATTCTCTTCTAAACAAACTTCAGTAGAGGGAAATACTGCATGCTTCGAAGAATGATAAACATGACACTGAAGTTTATAAGTTTTGACTAGGATGCTGGTATAATACTAATAATTTCAAACTTAGTTTTGGTATGAAAATCACATAAATAAATTTCACCTTCACAAAGTTGTCCATTCAAAAACAATATATAGTCACATGGGGCAGCCACATCTATAGCTCCTCTATGACCTTCACATGGCAGGTACCGGATTTCATTATTACGTGTGGTGCAATTTAGTTCTAATATTCCCTTGGCATTTGATAAAAGATATCTTTCAGGGCCAACCTGAGATACAATTAAACGTGAACCGACTTGACCACTAAAATAACACATTTGTCTTAACTGTTCTGCTGTGGCTCTTTAAAAACTGGTTTTGGACATAAGGCCCCTGTATCTGCATTTCCTATAATTTTAGGTAAATAATAATGGTTATCTTCATAAGATCTACAATCTTGTAATTCTTTACCTCGAACAGTTCTAATGTCATCTTCATTTACAGCCAAAAAGGTAGGTTCATGATGTAAAAAGCATATAGACTGTTTCCACTTAAAATGTATAGCAATAAAATCGTACAATTTCCAATCTGACTCTTTGTGAACAATAGGTACTTTTAATTTTACAAATAACAGCTCCTCAAAAATTTGACAAGTACAAATTCTTAAATGATAATAAGTGTGAAGTTATGTTACTGGAATTGCCAAACGGTAACCATCAGCGTCAACTACTTTTGCCAAAAATTCAAGTTTTAATTTCAAATGTTCTGGTGTGACTAAAACAGCTGGAATCTTCTGGGGCCTAAACTGGTCCAATGTTTCTATCATGAAAAGAGTATGAGTTTATTTGGCTATAAGGACCGCTGCCAGCAATTGAGATTGGTGTGCCTGTGAAAATTATTGTACAACGCCTGAATGACTACTTTAAACTGCATTCTTAAAATCACTCAAAAAGGATGTAATATGACTACATTTTGCATGCACTTTACCAAATAAATCTTCTGTAGTTGTATTGACTACATTTACTTGGTTTGAAAAAAAGGCAAAGATGCATGATTTTCCAAAATTTGTTTACTCAGATATTCCATATGGTTTGCCAATTCCTGTTCATTTCTAACCAAATTTTGAACCTGATTTTGAGTTGCTATATCTCAGCATAAATGGGCTGCTTCTCCTAAAAGTGTTAAACCCCGTTTAACTCGTTTCGACTCTGGTATGAAAACAAGGTCTTCTCCCGCTGCATTATTTAAAGAATTTAGTAAAGCCTCAACTGACAAAAACCACGATTTTTTTTTTCTTTTCGTAGGCGACAAATATCTTTGCGATTAAAATCATTACAAGTGATGTATTTATAGTGTTCTGATTGTTCTAAAGTTTACTTGGCAAAGAAAATTAAAAGTGTATTGGAATGGATGAAGTGTAAACTGTTACCTTATTCATGGGTAGAAAATGTGCTCCATAAATCACTCCAACGGACAATGGTTCACCAGGCTCCGTTGTTCCTAGGGTCCAAATTCCAGATGTACTGATCATCAAGCAAGGTCGCCACTTGATGATATTCACCACCATTTTGAAGTTTAAACATCCGGCTGAGCGAAAGGACTTTTCAGCATTGTTTTTCTCTGACCCAATCAACATACAATTTGTTATAACTAACTAAATAATTAAAATTACACTTGTTTCCCGCTTTGTTTTTATTTCATTTTTATCAGACTCTTAAACATTATATTTGTGAGTATGCAAAAATAATTTATTGATTTAATATTTTAAAAAATCACTTTATTTATTTATATTTATTTACTGTATTTAAAACATTATTTCACTGTTCCTTCTTATTATTTTCTTTACAAGAGTTTAAAATTTTTAAATGTGTTAAAACCAAACATATCCATATAAGAAAAGAAATTTTAATTTGATTGAAAATATTTTTTCATCCTCTCTACATTAACTACTTCGAGCCTGGGTGTTCAATGACTCTTTTTATTTATGACATAAAGGTTGTCTGATATATTTTTACCACTACAGTAGGACCATGCTATCGGTGGAAGAACTTGTGCGATAAACCCTTCTTCCTCATAGGGGTGAAAATCAGCACCTCCTGGCTTGGTTGGTATTCGACAGCCCTCCGACGGGGGTCGTACCATTGCTTCTCCTTCTCCTGTAGTTTTCTGATGCTGTCCAGCACCTGATGCTGGATTGGCTTCCACTTAGCACGGAGATGTTTACTTTCGTCCTCTGAGACTTTCCAGTTCAGACACACTTCAGATGGTAAAATAGGCTCACGGCCATACAACAACAAAAATGGACTGTACCCAGTGCTTTGTTAGAAAATATTATACGTGAAGGTAGTATGATGCAGAAAAGTGTCCCAATCCCTTTGATTAGAAGACACATAGTTAGACATCATGGTTGTAGGTGTTGCCTGCAGACGCTCCATGGCTCCATTGCGCTGAGGTCAGTTACCGGAGGTCATGGTTCCCTGAATTTTCATTAGCCTTAAAAGCTCTTTAACTAATGCTGAGCTAAAAACTTTTCTTCTGTCCGTCATGATAGCATCTGGAGTAGAATGCCTACAAATAACATTCTCTAACAAATATTGTGCAACGTCTTGCGCGTTACCAGCCGGGACGGCTTTCGTTTCCGCCCGTCGAATGCCATAATCAATGCAAGTGATACAAAATTTGTTCCCACTTTTTGTTTTGGGAAAAGGGCCTAACAGACTAATGCCTACTCTGTTAAAAGGTTCACCAGAGGGTATCGGTTGCAAGAAGCCTGCGGGCTTCTGATTTCGTTGAAATAAAAGGGAATTTTAAAGATAAATATGGGAAGTATTTCATCTTTACGTGTGTCAATTTCAATTTAAAGGCCTTCGAATATCGGTTTTCTGTTTAATAAGTTTGCATTAACGTGAAGCAATCACGATGAGAAAAAAATGTGTTCGTCCGATAGCATTGATTGTCCATTCTTTATTTGTATCTTGATAACTCTATGGTCTGCTGTGGAAATACAAATACGCCTCATGCAGGGCAATGAGCGAATAATATGAACCTGGATCGAACATTCCAAGTTTTAATCTTTCATGTACAAGAATGTGGAACATGAAACATTATTTTGATGGTAATTTTAACCTACAACTCGGAGTGGGTGGTCTCTGTTTCACTTTATCCGTGAAGGTAGTATGTTTTTGCACCCTTGCTACGTAAATGTTCTGAACAAAGCTTCACTTGCTGTGTGTTGTGTTATAGTGCACTACAAGTATAAGTTGTTCACAGTAAAGTGAACATTTTTGAAGCCCTTGGGTGTCGAAACTTGGAGGACAGGAGATGGCCAAACATCAATATAAATGAATTTCCAAAAAGTTTTACATGCATGTTAAAAATGTTTTCCGTAGTGTTTCATCCATGGCACCACGAAGCTGATGTAATCATACAGTATTAAATTTTGATGTAGCATGAAATGAATGTGTTGGGCTCGAACCAGCAACCTTCTCAGTAGTAATCATTTGTGCTAATCACTACACCACACCACAGTGTTAGTGCTTATACTTGAAACATATCAACAAGTAACAGTTCCAGGAAAAACAGCTGATTTAAGGATGAGTTTGCAGACAGGTACTGTATACTGGGTTTGCTTACTGTTGATTAGTAGTCTACTTAACAAACAACCATTGAACTAGTGCCATGTGTCAGTAATACACTAGGAAATCAATCATTTATGTAATAATATCTTATTTTAATACACAAGATGTTAACCGTCAAAATATAAATATCATATCAGAGTTCGTTCAATATTTCTAAAGTATCATTACAATTTCCTTAAAAGACCACAGGTTAGTATCATTCCCGCGACATACAACCACTATCTGAAAAAGTATGCCGTGCCATTAATGGCCTGATCACTTCTTGCCTATATCTTTAATACGTCCTTAAAAAGACAGCGGGCTGGAATCTTTTTCGAGATAGAACGAAACAAAGTACACTGCACAATTAACGGCCCAGTATCTTGTAACCAATATATTTAAAGTGTATTTTAAAACAGCAGGCAATTATATTTTCAGCGACAGATAACTGCTGTCCAGAAAATAATACCGAAATGTTAACAGCCAGGTAGCTTCCTGCCAATATATTTAAAGTGTCTAAAAGAAGATAGCAGGCAATTATCTTTTTAGTGACAGATAAGTCATATTCAGAAAAGGAAACCAGTATGTTATTGACCTGGTGTGTTTTCGCCAATATTGTTTAACGGTCCTTAAAAAGACAGCAGGCTGGTACATTTTCCTCGACACATATTCTGTCTGGAAAATGACACAGCACATTAAAACTGTTTGGTATATTCTTGTCAAAATAGTTTAGTGTCCTTAAAAACACAGCAGACTGATGTACTAATATTCCTTACAGATAAATGCTGTCTGAAAAAGGACACTGCACAGTTAACAACCAGGCATCCTCTTGCCAATATATTTTAGACTACCTTAAAAAAATAGCAGGCTATTATATTTTTCGTGACATTTTCTCACTTTAGGCCCTATTAAAAGGTCACTGAGCCGTTAATTACCCAGCATTTTCTTGCTCATGTCAAGACAGCGGGCCGGTGTCTCTTTCGTGACAAAAAATGGCTGTTATCTGTAATAAGTTACTTCGCCGTTAACGACCCGGAGTATTTTTGTCGATTTCTTTTTAAGTGTCTTGAAAGGATAGCGAGTAGACGTCTTTTTCTTGACGGCTATTGTTTATCTGAAAAATACATCTTACTGTTAACTGCCTGCTCTCTTTTATCATGTTGTAGACACTTGAGTATAGTTTGGACAACGGGCGGACATCTTGCTGACAGTTAACCATCACTTTGTGTTAGCTGGGGAGTGTAACTGAACTGATATCTAGTGACTGTCTATTTAATGACAGTAAATCTGTGTCTGGGAAAAGACATCATGCCGGTAACGGGCCGGTATATTTTTGGCGATAGTTGGTTAGTGTCATAAAAAGGACATCCACTGGTTGTCTTTTTAATGATAGCTACATGTGTTAAAAACATCTTGTCGATGTCGGGCTTGTATCTTTTTGGCAATAGTTAGATGAGTTCCATAAAAACGACATCCAGTTGTTGTCTTTTTAACGACAGTAAGTCGGTGTCTGGGAAAAGACATCATGCCGGTAACGGGCCGGTATATTTTGGCGACAGAAAGGTGAGTGCCATAAAAAATAGATCTACTGATTGTCTTTTTAATGGCAGCTTACCTGTGTCTGGAAAAATATATCATCTTTGTATCGGGCCGGTATCTTTTTTGCGATAGTGGTTTATGTGTCGTACAGAAGACGGTGGGCCACTGTCTGTTTAATGACAGCTGACATGTGTCTGGAAAAAGATATATTGCCGGTAACGGGCCGATATCTTTTTGTTACTTTTGGTTGAGTGTCGTAAAAATGACATATGAACAGTGTCTTCTTCACGACAGATTGCCAGTGTCTGGAAAAAGACATCATGTCGATAATGGGCGGATTTATTTTGGCGATTGTCGGTTCATTATCGGAAAAGACAGCGGGCCGCTGTCTGGTAAACGACAGCTAACCGTTGTCTGGAAAAGAAAACCTGCCGATAACTGGCCGATGTCTTTTGATTGAAAATTGGTTGAGTATCGGGAGAAGGACATCAGGCGGGTATCTTTTTAGTGAATGCTGACTGGTATCTGGAAAAAAACAAGAAGCCTGTGTTGGCCCGCTGTCTTTTTGTGTTGCAGACCCTGGAGGACATTTCAGACAACGGGCAGGCGTCTTGTTTTTGCTGGGATCTGTTCTGATAGGAAGCCGGTGAGGAACAAAGTTCCGTAAGGCTCAATCCTCGGATCATTACTGTTCTCACTCTACATCACTCCGCTAGCTTCCTGCTTCAAACACGTACAATGCTTCCAGTATGCAGACGATACTCAATTACTAATATCCAGTCGCGTGGACGAAATGGATGACAGTATCATAAAAATAAATATTGATTTACAAAAATTGTCTGAAAGGTGTGAATTAAATCCTCTAAAATTAAATCCGACAAAATGATCGTACATTATTATGGGTTCACAAAATATTTGACAGAATATCATCAATAATAATAAAACAATTAATATAAATGGAGAAATTACACCGGAAATAAATTCCTTTAAAAACCTGGGTATCATTTTTGACAAATATCTGCGTTGGGCTAAACAAATATCGGCCTGCTATTCAGTCCGCTTACTACCGATTGAAGCACCTGTACAGACTTAAAATATTTTGACTACGGAAATAAGGTTATATTTGTGTGATGCTCTAGTTCTATCAGTCTTCAACTATTGCGCAGGATTATTCATAAATATCAACAAACACAACAAAACAGAATCCAGAAAGTTCAAAATGCGTGCCTTAGGTACTATTTTAATGTTAAAAGGTGAGATCACGTCACGAACGTGATTGTAAGATCAAATTGGCTAAATATGGAAAACAGGAGATTGTATAGTTTCACAACTTAGCTGAAAAAAATTTTCGATACTGAAATGCCAAAATATCTATCGGAAAAGCTAGTAAACGTCACCTATGTACATCACCACAATGCCCAAAATAAAAATTCTTTCCAATTACCACGATCCTCCAAATCTGTTTACAAAAAATTATTTTACATATACGTCAAGCAAAATTTGGAATGACCAGCCGGGAGATTTAAAAACCACCTCGCTTAACTCGTTCAGGGTGAAGTACGGATCATTTCTGTTACGGAACCAGCAAAAGTAAAAGCTGTCTTCAGTAAATTAAACTCTTCTTTTTTTCTCTTTTTTTTTTGTTAACTAGATATATTGGAATCGTTAGTATGTAGACCCAAACTGACAATAATAATTGTTGTATGTTATGTTAAATCTTTGTTATTAATATACGTATCGTTGAATACAAATAATGTACCAATTGTAAAACAGCCTTGGGCTGAACTTGGTCACTAAAAAATAAATAAATAATCTGTATTGGCTTGTGCATCCCCGGCATGGAACAAATACGCAGCCATGCTGGTGCCCACAGTCTGCGTTCAGAGATGCTGCTGAATACCTTCTCGATGCTTAACACTCATATTGAATTCTTGCAGTGTAATTATATAACATTTAACGATTTTAAATATAAATATTATTTATTTAAATTGCGGTATGCTGACTATTATTTGAGTGTGCAAGTGTCCATGAGCTATGCGCCCATTGATGCCGCTACTGCTGGCGACGAGTACTGCCACATCTGGAGACAAACCTCCAAATGTAAGTCCCTACAAGAATGCAAAACATTTAATTACCTTCCACGTTTTTTTTTATTTTTATTTATGTTTAGATATTTTAAAGAATAACATACAAATTGAAACTGAAAAACAAAGGAGTGCCATTTGCTGCAGGAAGGTAACAATGTTGCTGCGTATAAGAAAGAAAACAAATACAGTATTGTTCATTGGAAAATCCTTTCGTAGCGATGTTCTGATAATTCTATATTTATAAGATGGATTGTGGACTTTGAGAAATTATGTTGTAAATATCATGTTAACTGTATTTATTTAATTCATAAATTGCATTACAATTACAGCAAATATCTTACGTCAAATACAACATTTTTATTGGGAAATATACTGAAAAATTTAAATAACGAATTCCAACAGAAGTTTATGGCCTTGTATAATTAATGCTAACACCAAGGCCCAAATGTTGTGAAACGTAAATAGCTAACAGAGAGTCTCTAATACTCAGTAAATGTTTTAGTTCCGTAACTTTTTTTTTTTTTTTTTCAAATAAAATTTTTGTTGATATATTGTGAAGTCTCTTGATATTTTTTGTAAGTTCTAATAATTAGTTTTTATGCCAAAAGATACAAGTGTACCATTAAGTTTACTTAACACGTACATACCACTGAAAACATGTCTTTGCGTCATCTATAAAAATACAGACTTAGTCAAATTAACTAGGAATCCAAGCGCGTGTGTTGATCGTAGTGGAATTAGTTCGTTTAGTGGATGCATGCGCTCGAAACTATGTTGAAAACGTCCATAATAAGATGAATTAATTTATATTGAATTGACATGTCGCAGCCTACTATCTGAAACATATAAAAATAAAAAAAACGAAAACGATTAGAATTTTTAAAAACTCACGGGAAATTTTAAAAAAATCGTCATTGCAAAAATACCTTTAAAAAATTGGAAACTATCTTGTGGGGGATTTTTTTTTATAATTTTGTGCATTGCATGAATTATACAAGTGCTGCACCTAAAAAAAAAAAAAACTTTTATTTATAATTAAGAACATTACCTGCTACGAAGGTCTGATGATCTAGCCGACCCCCCGTGGCTCAGTTCGTTGAGCGGCCGGCTTTGGTGCGGGGGGGGGGGGGTCTGGGTTCGATTCCCAGGTCTGGCTGGGTGTAAATTTGTGTTTATCCATTTGGGTCTCACGAAAAGTACTGGGGTCACTCAAATTAAGTCACATTAAGGGGGGGGGAATGTTTGGTGCAGTGATGATGCGGAAGCTTCCGCATCGCCACTGCACCAAACATTAAAACAAAGTGATAAGGACGTCTGACAGGCAAGCGTATGGTTGTTGGTTCGATCCCACTCACATACGGGAAATTTTCATCATCCAAATACGAAGTAAGAAAAACGTATTATATGATCTCTAGGTAATTTATTAAGAAAAAGTAATGTTTTTTGTGAATTATTTAGACGTTGTATAACTACACAGACAAACACAATTTATTTCATCTTTTCGTTGTTTCATGTAATTTGAACAAAAATTATTTATAAAAATTATTACGGTGCGTTGGATTATTGACACTGTTGCCAGGATATTTTTCCGTTGACACATCAGGTATAAAATTACCACGACATTGTAAGTGTAAAATTGCACAAATATATTCAGCCTGGATTAACATCATCATTGTGCACGCACTTTTCTATCCCCATGCTGTGTAAATTTACGCATTCGCTGTGGTATTTTTCCTAGCAATACATTATGTGTAAAATTACATTTCTTATATCACTGTTTTATAACACACGTCAAAATAAAGAAACCAAGACAACATACTTAATCAACAAGCTCTCTGTATGTGTATTTTGACATACATAGTTGCTCAAAATACAAACACAAAACCGTATGATAACATAACCATTGTATGGTTAATTTGAAACTGTAACCTTGTTTATTTACAATTCCCGTGGTGTAAACTTACCTAAGAGTGGTTTAAGTAATTTACGATCTCACTAAGTGGCAATTTTTGCTGCCACATACATTCTGTGTAAAATTACAAATATTACGTCCCTCTTTTTTTACACTTGAAGTTTACATAAATAAACTTACACAATATAGTTTAATAACAAGAACACTGTAGGTGTATTTTGACATCTAAATTGTCTCAACACATGCGACCATGTGCGTGAAATTTCGCAATCAAAGTGAGGTATATTTATGTTCTTTTTTATTGTATTCTCACCATCCCTAACGGGTAAAATTATCACTCGGATGTTTGGTTGATTTACCCTCCCCCTAAGTTGTAATTTTTACAGCCACAAACATTCTGTGCAAAATTACAAATTCTACGTCGCTCTCTTTTACAACCATAAATAAACTTGCACAATATAGTGAATTTACAAAAACTCTATAACTGTGTTCGTACGTGTAAGTTGGCTTAACACATGAAAATATAGTTGTAACATTTCAACCATAACGTAGGGTTATATTTAAGTTTTGTTCGTGTTTTCTTATTTTCCGGTACGGTAAAATTATCAGTCGGATGTTAGGTTATTTTATCCTCACACTAAGTGACAGTTTGTCCTGCCACATACCTTCTGTGTAAAATTACGGAAATGTTTATTGCAGTGTATGTGTAGATTTAGTACTACATTCAACACTGCGCTTATGTATTTTTACCCTCATTAGTACTTTAAATAGACATGCATTATGTTGCTAAGTGGCAATTATTGCTACCACTTGCTTTCAGCGTAAAAGTACACTCTAGGTCACTGTTATTTTTTTACTTATCAGAATATATAATCCCACACATGAATGTGAAAATACAAGTACCACACATGTGTGAAAAAATCTTCTACATTTAGTCCAAAGTACGCAACATAGTGTGCAAAATGCTAAAACCGACGTAGGGCTAATTTAAAAATATGATGTATTCTTTTTACCATTTTAATGTGTTATATTATCAGTACGATGTTAGGTAATTTTACTCTCTCACAAAGTGTCAACTTTTGCTGCTACATGAATTATGTGTAAAAGTACTTACACATATTAGGTCACGGTTATTTTAATCCACATCAGTATAAATGAACCTAAACGGGGATGTGAAATTACAAACACTATGTAGGTCTGTGTGATAAAACTTCCACTTTGAATTAAAGTACTCAACAGTGTGTGTAAAAATTCGAAACTAATGTAGGTCTAATTTTAAACAGTGTTGGGTTCTTTTTACCATTGCTGATGGGAAAATTCATCAGTAGGATGACAGGTATGATCTTTGAAAGACAGGTACCTTACCCTCTTCCTAAGTGGCAACTTTTGCTACCACAAACATTCAATGTATAATTACAACGATGTTTATACAGTGCAACAAATTCATTGAATTCTATGACAAGCTGGCAGTTTGTTTCGCAGTTTAAACTATTGCCATTGAACAGAGTGTGCCGCTCTACGTGTTTTGTCATGAAACATATCAGTTTGCATATTACACACAGTTTCAGTAAGAATTTAAAGTATGATGGCATTTATCACTTGCGGCGATCGAGTAATATGCGGCGTATTATAATTCAGGAAACGCTAAAACGGGGAAATTCACCGAAAACTTTAATTCCATCAATCATATGAGAAACACCTGATGTCACTTTCAAGAAATGGTTTTTAAATAATGTATTACTGAAAATTCATATTTCAAAAAAACCTTCTAAAAGAGTTACCAGCACAACTGATAAGCTTACTTCCCTCAAAATGGGTGCAAATCAACCGTGAAAGTGAATATTAGATGACAATACTGATTTAGTCGTATGATAAATGAAATGTACTAAAGGCAAGTCAGCTTGCTAAGTAATATGCGAGTAACCCGTTTAATAAATTGGGGAATTTTTTCTATGACGCCTTTCTATCATAAAGATAAAAAATAGCCGCCATTTTCAAAACATTGCAGAATGATGAATGGAATATACCAAAACCTAAGTCAGGTTTGTATGCAGTATATGTTTACCAAGATTTATGAAGGAATGAAATATATATATATATATATCCTACAAACAAAATACGCAAAGGTCAATTTAACTTTGTATGTAGTATATGTATAAGTTACCATTTGGACGAAATTCTGAAACATGCTTCCCTAGATGTCATACTATGCTAAAATATAAAATTGTCCAGTATTTTCAAAATACGAATACAGGATGAAGGGAAAAAAGCAAATATAGTGTCAGATTTGCAAGTAGTATATGTGTACCAATTATTTTGGTGAATTTCTGATATGCATATCTTAAGATACGTAATACTATCCAAAAAATTAAAAATTACCAAATTTTTTAAATATTAACACAAGCAAAACGAAATATACAACAGTACACTCAGATTTGTAAGCAGTAGCCCATATGTGTAAAAAGTTTGGTGAAATTCTGAAAATAATATTTTCTAAGATATGTGACACGATGCTAAAATGTATATAAATGACCATCATTTTCAAAATATGAACACGTGATGAACGAAATACACAATATTTAAGAGTAGCTTTGTGTGTAGCATGTGTGTACCAAGTTTAGTGAAATTCTGAAAAATATTTCTTAAGATATGTGATAGGGCCTACAATGCTAAAAAATAGTATGGCAACCATTTTTAAAATATGAACACAGGATGAACGAAATACACAATATTCAACTCAGCTTTGAAATTAGTACATGTGTACCAAGTTTGGTGACTTCCTGATAAATATATTCTAATATATGGGACATTATGCTAAAATTATAAAAATCGCAGCCGTTTTCAAAATGTGAACACAGCATGAACATAGTAGACAATATTCAAGTTACCTTTGTATCAAGTATTTGTGTATCAAGTTTGGTGAAATTTTGAAAAATATTTCCTAAGATATGTAACGCTATGCTAAAAATATATAAATGGCCGCCATTTAAAAAAATGCAAACAGGATAAACGTAAGACACAAAAGTAAAGTCAACTATGTATGTAGTATACGTGTACCAAGTTTGACGAAATTATAAATTACGGGCCCTTAGATATCTATTTTGACCAAAATTTTCAAATGCCGCCGTTTTGAAAATATTTCCATGGCGTAAACAAAATTCATAAAAGTCAAGTCAGGTTACAAAGCTCTATATGTGTACAAACGTTGATGAAATTCGGTCCACTGGTTCAAAAGTTTTTATGGCGACACACTTCACCATACACAAACAGAAAGGTTATCTCATCATAAGACTACATTTTCCTCTTCGGAAAGTAGGCTAAAAATTGTGTACGTGTTACTTTTGTTTTGAACGGTTGAGTTTTGCACTTTATAGAGTAAGTGTGCATATACCAATTATATATATATATATATATATATATATATATATATATATATATATATATATATATATATATATATATATATATATATATATATATATATATATATATATATATATATATAGTAGTAATAAATTAAAATATCAATATTTATACTTTTGAATCATTTCTCCTATTTCGATTCATGCAAGGATGGATGTTGAAGTTTTAATTATTGATAAAAGATAAAACAACACTCCAATTGATACTGTCCTAATTTCGTAAAAAATCATGCAAAGATATATATATTTTCATGTATGTTGGAGTAAATGTGACTTTCTTTACACGTAATCTAAATAATAAAGAAGAATAAACTGATAAAACTTATTATAGAACAAACTATGTCTTGAGAGACTGATTCCTACATTTCCGCTTAAATTTTGTGATCGACAGAAGTGATAGTGGCAATTTTTCGGTATCAAGATCGAGGCCTACAAGGAAAAACTATTAGGGCTTTTATTTCTGCGTTAAAAAAAAGTTATAGTGAATAATTTTCAATTTGTATAAGATTTATGGTTAGATCTGAGCATAAATATCCGTAACTAGTATGTAATTAAAACAAGATAGGACGTTTTGGCATTGTGAAGTGATAAAAGTCACCTTTTTAAAATTATTTTCAAATGCAAACATATTTGATGTTACTTCCTGAAATCTCTTAACGTGAACAGTCCGAAATGTCACTGTAAAAAAGGAAAAATGATTCAAAACCGACGAAGCTGTCATACTTCTCGATCATGAGTGAATTATGCTTCAAACTCAAAATTCTGGCAGCAATTACCCTTAGGTTGCTAATACAGCTCAGCTCTAGCAACATGAACGGTAATACACCAGCAGAAAGAACGTAAAAATAGCTGTCACCGAAATATGTATAAATGTTCAGTAAATCAAAATAAATAAATATCGGTGAAATATATATTGTGAATGTTAAGCATGAAACGTTACGAGTGACTCGCTGGATGGAAAAGTGGCACGTATGGCGAGGAATACACAGATAATATGAACAGAATCTGGCCGGTACAAGTGAGTGTCTGGTGGCTTATCAGATTAAGTTCCAAAGCTGTTTACGCACATGATTAGCTATCATTCTGGGTTTTACATCAGACGGAGATTTGGGAGCCCTGCACGCGACCATACATTATAAACCGAACAAATTTTAATACTACAAAACTGTATATTTATTCTTGCAGAAATAGTTTGTGCGTTTGTCGAGCAATTGTACTTTAAAACAGTGAGAGTATATATATATATATATATATATATATATATATATATATATATATATATAGAGAGAGAGAGAGAGAGAGAGAGAGAGATTAATTATGGTAACATAAGATTAGTTTGATTAGAGGGTTTCGTTTTAATCCAAGCAAGTTTGCGAAACAGTAACATGTTGGAATCGCAATCGGGTGGACAAGGGTTCGACCTAAGGCTCTGTCCATCCTGGTTTAGGTTTTCCACGGTTTCACGAAATCGCTGCAGGCGAATGCTGGGATGTGGGCTTAACAAAGGTCATGACCGACTACTCTCCAAACTCCTGTCATTATACCAATATATGTGTCGTCGTCTCTAATGACCTCGGTGTCAACGAGACGTAAAGCCCACTTATCTTACCTTTCTTATTAAATTACTGTACTTTACTAATATAGCTGTAGGCTACTGGGTAAAAAACAGAAATCAATAAAACATGCAAATATTGCCTTGTCAAATATGTGACCTTTATTGCAATTAAATATCTCAAAATAAATTATCAGTAAATCTGATTAATCTGGCTAAGATTGTAATGACTAGTTTTATCACATAAGTGTTGCCTAATAGAGTAAGTACCATATACTTCCACGGTTTTTTGTTTTTCATATCGTCATACTCGATGGCAAAAATCGTTACAGACCATTATTTCACAACGACTTCCTTATATAATTTCGTAATATTAAATTGTACGAAAGACAGCAACCTATGAAGGTAATTTCAACGATAAGCCTAAACTAGACAATTCCAAAACTTAAAAATAATTTTATTTACCCACGCAGATAGTGCAAGAATAAATAAATAAATAAATAAATAAATAAATAAATAAATATTATATATATATATATATATATATATATATATATATATATATATATATATATGACGAATGTTTTAGTCGCCGAACGGAAAATAATTTTAGTTCAGTCTATTTATGTAAAGTTACGCTTTGTGATTGTATGATAAATTTATAAAATAAATGAACTAAACATTACCATTTTAGTTGTCTTAAAATTCAGAATAGATATGTTCGTCAGCGTTTCCGTATCGAAACCTTGTTTATTAAATACAGTGGTCTATGGCGTGTATTTACTAATGATAATATTTAAATACGCCTACTTTGCAACGTATTTGAGGTGGAATACCTCACAGAGATAGTTTCATTCAAGTTGACTAGGAAGCCCAGCGTTTCTGTGCACAATTAGGCGTAATATTTGACTATATATACGATAGTGCAGACCAGATATGTTATCAGTTTGGGATGGTGACGCTCCGACGTTATCTGAGACGTGATAGAAGTTTTTGTAATGATTATTTGATGCTGAAATGAAAAACCTATAGTAGAGTTAAGAAATATCAATAGATATTTCACTACCCCTTAGTAGAATATGTAACTAAACAATATATTTTTAGTGAGTGTATAACCTTACGTTTAGCATATTTTCAGCAAGGAGGTGAGCTAGGATACTTCATAGCTTACATATTTGCTAAAAATTTATTAATTAAGTTTACATTTTTCTCAAGGTTATTTTAGTAGATTGGCGTGGAGAAATTTTCGTTAGCGCTTAACAACGATCTCTTAAGCGCTTGTTAGGTCGACATGAGGTAAGTGTGGATTAAAAGCGGATTGCCAAAAGCGGGAAAATGGGACTACGTCAAGAAAACTATCCGGAAACTTAAGGGCGTATATATATTCTAGCATTTACGGAGAAAATATACCAGAAAGTATTATAATAAAATAATCGGGTCTTTATTTCTCTACACTGAAAAATATATATAGTTGCAGGTACCATACATCTGTTAAAATAGGGACAACAAAACAGTTTGGTTGTTGATACTACTCAGGGGCGTCATTTCAGGTTATTCTAGGGTGGGGGGGGGGCAAGATTTTGTTTTCCGGCGACAGTGACATTGTTGCATCTTTTTTATTAATTAAGCATGTATAAATTAGTTACTTTAATAATAAAACTTCAGTTTTATGTCCTTAAATTACCATTATTCAAATTTAAAAATACAAAAAATATATTGATACCCATAAAATTCTAAATCCAGGGGGGGGGGCATTTGCCCTCCCCTACCTGTGGCCCCAAATGACGCCCCTGATACTACTCTGGACAGTTCCTTCAACAATATGTTCTGTAGAATAAACAACGAGCCTTGATGCTTTTACACACCAGATGGTAACTTCTACAAAACATATTGTTGAAGGAACTGTCCAGAGTAGTACCAACAACCAAACTGTTTTGCTGTCCCTATTTTAACACAAGTATGGAAGTATGGTACCTACAACTATACTCTTTTTTCAGTTTGTAACCGGAAACTTCTGGCATAAATCCTAGTTCGGCTTCTCCAAACCCAGTTGCATAAATCCTGCTAACCAAATTTCTGCAGTTTTCTTTCGTGCGTTATTATAGGGAGACGATTAAATAGTGTTCTGTTTTGAAACGTAGTGAGCATAAATATTATTCCAATTACTTTTGTTCCCCAACACCGACGCTGGCTTTGCACAAATACACGCACTCTTACATGTAATAAAATATGCAAGTGAATAATTTTTCCATTCGCAACAAAAAAAATATTGCATTATCTTTCTTATGCACATATCATATGCTAAGCATAATCTAATGTTTAAAATGCAATCACTAGGTATTAACAGCGCAGTACAATATAAAGCTCAACAAAAAGTATAGTCTGTCTCACGAAAGAATTCCTTTTTTGACAGTTTTGAAGGCTATCCTGTATACCAATTTCTTCAGGAAATTACTTTTAATTTTGATAAATTGCACAGTTTGGGACCCAGCCGAGAATTTTTGTGCGAAAGTAACTTGTGGCAAAGGAACACACTGCTTATTTCGTAGAAACAAGTCTGAAAATATGAGCCAACATAACTGTCAAAAAGTGGAATTCTTTTATGAGACACACTATATTAAGGTTTGCATAGGACAATACGATATTTTTGGATTTTCATCCCATTGTTGTTGTTTCAGTACTTTTTGTATTGCTGCGTATTGTACATAAAATAACATACGCAAGATAATATTCAATATGTGATTATTTATCTGATAACATAGTTTTTCTCCTTGTTAAATGAAGTGGTGTTGACACAACATTTCATTGTTGATTGCTAAAGCTTCAATGGCTCTTCAAATAATTCTTTGAATATTTCGTTCGAATTATTAGTCTAAACGGTTAAATGTAATGTAAAATAAGTTAACGTGGTCACCAGTATTAAGGTAAGAATATAAGTCAAGCATATTAGCTGTGTGTCCCCTAGCTTGTTGCATTATTAAACTCGCGCTTGTTGATAGAAACACGTATATTACTAATATTGATACAAATATATGTATAACAAACAATCATCATCGAATATCCTATAAGGTCATATCGTTTGGTCTTCTGGTATTTATAATGACGTTGTTTCCAGAATCAAAATATGGCGAAGATCTTGTAATAGTTCATGATATAAAATTTTTCAGTTCAGCTGTTTTATCTTTTACTAGCTGTCCCTTTGCGGCTTCGCCCGCGTGTACTATAGAAAAGAGTAACTAACTTTTAGTTACGTGGTAATTGATGGTGATACTATATTCTATATTATACTATATTCACTGCTTATCTTTAAAACATCAAATACAAACAGATTTGTCCAGTCCACTGCGCTAAGCGTACTTTAATTTCAGAACTTCTTTTTTAAATTAATCTTTATTTCTCTATAAAACAGCTGCCCGGCTGCGGCTTCCACCACAAAACAGCTGCCCGGCAATTAACAGCCAATACTATTGCGGTTGTCAGCGAGTGTTGAGTGTATTCCTCACTTTTTTTTTCCGCGGTCGCAAATTAGATAAAAACAATCCCTTGATGCGGATTATATATCATGCTAAAATTTCAGCTCGATCGGTGCAGAACTTTTTGAGTTTTTGAAGCGTACACAAACCAACATAACATTCATATATATATATATATATATATATATATATATATATATATATATATATATATATATATATATAGTGCAGTGCAATTGCTTTCCCTATACAACCGCTACAAGGCAAGTCAAGCTATTGTAAATGTTTTGTAGTAGGTCCTCCGTGTGGAGTGCAATGTTTCTGATCATTATCGGTTAGAACTTCGCTGAAACAGTGTTTGAAAATATGAATTTAACTGGGCAGAAAGAAAAATATTAATCTTAATTGGCCAAAAATTTAAGTTTACATAAATTTATAATAACAATTCAATCGAAAGAAAGAAAACATTTTGAATAATACATTAATTCTAATTGACAGCACATCGACAATACATTTCACAAAATAAAAATTATTTCACTTGTTATTCAGAACATACGCCCCACTATTTTAAACTGCGGCAGTTTTGCAAAATGTCTTTAACAATAAATGCAATATTGTTCTCCTGCCGTTTCGAATGCCAAACAAAACCGTACAAATGTGATAAACGTGTAAAAATTCCTAACTGAATCAGATATTTGCAAAAGGTACAAAGTCCATGTGAGTAGATTGCTGGGAAACAAAAAAAAATTATTATAGTGGATCTGGGAGTGAAACAGGAAATCAATAATGGATAACTTAAAAGTATAGTGTGTGCGTGTGGAATAATATGAAACATAACTGACACAGACACGCTTTTTAGAAATTAAAAATGCTACTGGAATTGGTACCTTTTAAAAAATAAGTAGTGTTTTTCCTAGCAATGGCACATAAAACACAGTGTCTTGAGTATACAGGATGAGTCGGAAGGAAAGGTACATGCATTGAGGGGTGATAGTATTGGTGGTTCTGAACAAAATGTTTCTAATAAACATATGCCCATTTCTTAACCGTTTCAGATAAATCGAAAGAAAACAACAAGGAACGGGAAATGTGCAGGTGACGGTAAATCACGATACTGTTATCGTATGTTTTGTTTAATTGTGTATATTTCCTCACAAAACATGTTTAAACACACCACCACCAACTTCAATGCACTTTGCTGCTCTAAAAGACAGCTGTTGTGTTGATGATATGAGCTCATTAGTACATTGCTTTACTTGCGCACACGCATGGTAAATACGAGCGAGAAGTTCCCCTCTTGTGTCTACCCTGCACGTGTAGGCTTCGCTTTTAAGCCAACCCCACACACAGTAACCCAATGGGGTAAGATCAGGTGACCTCGGTGGCCAAGCAATGACTCCATGGCGACCGATCCAACGCCCAGGATACGTTTCGTTGAGGTACTGTGTCACTGGCCGTACAGAATGTGCAGGAACTCCCTCTTGCTGAAAGTACATACGAGCTCTTGTTGCCAAAGGAATATCCTCCAAGTATTCTGGTAACACGTTTTGAATAAAATCAAGATACCGTACTCCATTAAGACGATTATCTAAAACTACCGGACCGATAAGTTGGTCATCAATAATACCGCACCACATGTTAACTGAAAAACGTAGTTGAAAATTCCTTTCTACAGTAGGGTGTAGATTTTCGACTGCCCATACGTGAGAGTTGCGTGTGTTGTTGATTCCATTGCGGGTAATTGTTGACTCATCAGCGAACAGAACCCGTGGAATTAATCGATCATTGGCAATGATCCACTGACAAAATTCTTGCCGGGGGAGATCACCTCCTTCATGCAGATGTTGTACACTCTGCCGATAATATGGATACAGACCCTGCTCGTGTACTATGCGTATCACTCTTGTTTGTGGAATATGAAGTTGAGCAGCAATTTGTCTCGAGCTAGTTATTGGGCGGCGTTCTAGTACTTGAAGAATGTTCTCAGCTTCATTAAGAGCTTGTTGTACGGGACGTTCGGATACAACATTTACGCTGGGAAGCGTACCACGGTCACGCAATCCTGCAAACACCCTGCTAAACACCGTGCTATCTGGAACTCTGCGATTAGGAAATCGTCGTTCGTACTCACGAACAGAGGCTCTGGAATTCCCATCGGTGAAACCGTAGACAATCATCATGTCAGCAAAATCTGCATGTGTGAAGACGTATGACTTTTTGACTACACTGAACTGTATTCACTGTACACGTAACAACACTGTAGTTCCCAATACTAGGGCAAGCACTGTAGGACTGAGACTGAGGTAAACAACTGCACCATGCTTAGAGCACCACCGTGTGGAAATGTACAAAATTACACGCAACATAAGATAACAGTATCGTGATTTACCGTCACCTGCATTTATCCCGTTCCTTGTTGTTTTCATTCGGTTTCTCTGAAACTGTTAAGAAAATGACATAAGTTTATAAGAAACATTTGGTTCAGAATCACCAGTACTATCACCCCTCAAAGCATACACCTTTCCTCCCGACTCAGCCTGTATAGTGATATATATATATATATATATATATATATATATATATATATATATATATATATATATATTACTGTTACTTGATACCAACATAATAACAATTGATGGCACTGCTGCGAGCATTGCAGTGTCTGGTTGTTATCTATCAAAACATAAGACTCTGGGTTCGGCCAATATGAATTGTAATATTGTCGGGAAGCTGGGAAATATAAAATAAAAAAAAATAATAAAAATTTGGAAAAGTGGAGAATGCCGTCGGATTGAAACATGTCTGTCAAAAGGGCTGGGCTGCCGACGAATAATTTTATCCGCGACTCCCACCATAAATGTGTCACGAGGTTAGGCATAGAAAATTAAAAGAAAAATTAATAATATATTAAACCTGAAATAGCTGCTTAGAAGCCCAAAGTTAGTGGCAATATATTAGTAACAAAGTTGGGCATTATTAAAATTAAATTAAATAATAATTAAAAATGTGAATTAGTAAATATTAAATAATTTAAGTGTTGAATTGATGTAAATTGAGGGATGTGTAAATTACTGAATTCTAGCTGCGCAAGACTACGAAGTGGAAAGTAAATAGACATCACTAATAAGCAAACAATCAATTGACTGAACCATAACGATAAGCCATAAACAACGAAATAATCTCTGTAATTATTGAAAAGAACTGTGGGGGAAATAAATACATAGCTCCTTGTACCGCAAACCAAATAAAAAGAACAAACACTTTAAAGACAAGACTTCCACCTTGTAGCCAGTAGTCAGATAAATAATTAATGTTTGGTAGAGCACAGTAAACTTACTGAAATAAAGTAATGAAACTGCTTGGCAGGAGTGCGAGATGCTACTGTGGATCGAACACAGACTCTAACTTCCCATACGGGTCACGTCTCCTATCTTGTAGTGTATTTGGTGTACTCCCTGTCAACCTTGTCATATACCAACAACTGTTATCAAAGTAGCTTAGTTATGTTATGACTCTTGTAATTAGGGGCTACCAATTAATGCTAAGGGGACTACAGACCGAATACTTGAAATAAAAGTATGAATTCAAATGATTGTTGTTCATTACAAGATATTGTAAGTAATTTATAGAAAAATAAATATTACATTATTGATGTTCAAAAATAGTGTACAATTTGGAAAAGATTTTAAAGCTTGAATTTACAAATTGATGTTATCAAATGTGATGAATGGTAGTATTTCATTATTCAGAAACGTTAAGCAAACAGTGATTGTACTGGCCAACAACAAATATACGCGTAAATGAATCCACGATTGTTACAACAAAAACCGAACACGAAAACTAGGGGAATTAGTAAGCAATAATCATAAGAATAAGAATGACAAACAGAAAGAATACTTATGGTTTTGATGTTCCTCTCCAGCGAAGTCTCAGCCACCTCAGGGCTACTTGAAGTCTTCTTCTCTCCTGGTAAAATTTTATATTAAATGATTACCCATTGTAAAATTACTAATTAATAGTAACAACAAAAAACTAGCTAAGTCGAAACCTGCAATCTGGCAGCTCGAGCACTTAGGCTTACGCCTCGCCCATTGGGGCATCGCCATGCTCACTAAGTTCTAAGCCAAAACACAAAAACTTCAAGGTATACCGACGAAAACAAAATCTCGGAAATAAAAGCCCCTTCAAAAAGCTCGGAAAAAGAAGTCCGGAAAAAACTAGCCAAAACATGGCTGGCAGGTAATTATAACCACGGTCGTACCATCCAGAAACTTCCATGATTAACCTTCCTGGAATGATCAGCACTGACTATTCTAGACCGGCGCAACATCTACCCTCTCTGTCCCACACAGGGCATTCACACGTCAGCGATGTTTGACGTGACTGTTGGGGGGACTGTCGGAGAGTGAAACGACAGAAATGTGCTGTACTACACAACCCGCCCGTACGTCTGCCCTACTACATATGTTTAGGAGGGACAGTTGAGTGGGGGAGTGTTGACAGAGGCGTCCAGGGGGCCTATGCTGGAAAATACAGCTCGAGCGTTCGTGTACGAGCTGTTTCGAATGGTCAGATTCGCATACGAACTGGCATAGTTGAAAAGAGGTATGCTCCACTGTTTTGAACTCGTATACGAAATAATATGGCGGTTATTCGAATGTCTATCTCGACTTACAAAATATGAGCTTCTGTGATAACTAGGGGATTTAAAATGTTAATCAGCATGATAGAAGAATCTTAATATTAGCAGAAACAATGTCAGTGTAATTAACTCGATTAAACACAAAGGAAATATAATAATCTAAAAACAGGATTTTGCACCTCTTATACAATAAATATTATATTTTCGGTCATTGTTTAGTGTAGTATCCGTAGTTCTACGGTAGCATGCTTGTTTGCTGACAAAAATATTCGTGTTCGAAACTCCTCACAGTTGAACGTTTTTTATTTCAATAAATGCTATAGTAATTTAATGCTAGAAAATAACTCCACCAAATCTTAATTTATTTTACGTAATTCTCTGTTTTAGACGCAATGAAACGAATCTATATCTTCTGTTTGTAGAGACAGAGCAACTAATGTCGCAAATGTAGGCGCATATGAATTACGCCTTATAAATATTTAGCTGCGATTCTCCGGTAAATGACACTAATTAATACCACAATTTCTTAGACCAAAGTGTAATTTTTTAAATGTATAACATATATTTGAACATAAAGAGTTATTATTTTCTGTTAGGTGGGTTAAATAAAAACACTTATAGAGTAATGCTAACAAAACGAAGGCTTCAAGAAACTAATGCTTAAGTTACATACTTTTAACCTGTAATAATATAGTTATGTTAATGATTTCATGTAATTAATTTGAGCCAATTTAATTAATATAGAGAAAATTTTGTTAAATTTTATGTAAGAGACGAAGTAGCTACTGTTAAAGTATAAAATTTTTTGTCTCAGTATTTAACTGAAATAAAATGAACCACCCGCATTAATTGTTTAACAGTCGTCATAATTATAAAATATTACGAGAACTTTATTCTCGGGTTTGTATATAACGAGCAAAGAAACTGGAAAGTAACAAAAATTTCAGGTAATACACAATTGTTCGTAACATCGTTGCTTGTTGAACTTAATGTGATTCAACAGCGAAAGTTTAAATTTTATTTTACACTGTTACAACAGTTCACAGACGAATAACAAAACGTATATGATTACACAAATAATTTAAAACAAAAGACCTCTCTATGTAAATACAGCAATGGGGCCTAGCACAGAGTTATATTGTCCTACGATCAATTACCAATATTTATATAACGTTTTTCTTTTTTATTGTGCTGTCTGTATCTTAGCGCAATTTTTTAAATAATTTACTGAGTTTTTTGAGTGCACAAATTTGCATGTTTCAGTCAACCGCAAAAATTTACGACTCATAACATGCAATGTGAGTATATTTATTTTAAAACCGCTTATTCAGAATTAATAAATACAGCATTATTTAGTTATTAAGAGTATGTAAAATTTTTTCGTAAAATAAACATACTATTACAAAAGAATTTACTTAAATTTTTAACACTTAATTAATGGCCCGCTTGCCACCACTCGAGTAGTTTTTCGTATACGAATCACTTGTACGAGGACGGCAGAATGTTTAAGCATACTAACATCTCATTTCGAGTGGTCAGGAGGGCGATTCGCATACGAGCGAAAAGTCTAGCATAGGCCCTCAGTGCCCCCCTAAGGTCGCCGCACGCCGAAAGTGTCAGAAGGACCCACAGCGCACGACCGCCCGGCGACACCGACACATCCACCACCACACCCCACACCTGCCAACAACCTAACACAAGGTCATCGGCCTGCGTACACTACCAGGACACTGCCCACATAGGAACCTACAAACACTGCAGTGTCGACAACCTCTGCAGGCTTCCAAGAACAGTGAACTTAAAAAAAAGTCAACCTGAGAGACTGTCAGAGAACCTTCTAGATGTTCACTGCCCTAAGCGTAAAGAAGTGATTTCCCGAAAACTGAATACTCTTTGAAATTACAAACCAAAATATCTTTACCACCTAATTCGAATATGGATTAGAAGAAAATCCTGAAATTTACCGTCGCGACAATATGATGTTACTATACCAACTGCTTAAACAAATTAAATATCTCCAACACAATATGACATTTTTTTACTATAGAAATAATAATAACATAGTTTAAGACAATACGCAAATTTCCATGTTCCATCTTATTTTACAGAGAGGAGTTCGGGTAGCAGCAGATTGATAAAAATATCGCTGACTGAAAAGTAACTCTAGGACAATTTGTCAATTTAAAGGAGAAATGATTACAATGTTAATAATTTAATATAATGAGTACCAAGCAGTAAGCAATAAAGCGCCCTGCGCAGAGTCAATTTAAATAAACATGTAATCTTCACTTCTTATGAAATTTTTTCTGAACGTACAAGTTTTCAGAAACTATGGTTTCAAGTCAAGGACTAGTTCAAACTAGGATAACTAATAGACTCTGCACTGGGAATTAAAAAAAAAAACTTTACATTTCCGGAATAAAATAATCGTCTCGGCAGAAACGAATCAGAAGCTGTCTCATGTTCCCTTAGAATTAATTTCTCAACATTCTTCCTTCAGTAAAATTAGTAGTTGGACAGCACATTCCGGAATTCCCAGATTTCAGTCAAAATTATCCTCCTATCCTCCATAACTTCTCTAACCATTCCTAGCAAACTTCTCTTATATTTTCCTCTCATTACCTTTTTTTACATAGCACATGATTTTAAAAAACTAACACCTAGATATCTTAGCAGAATACTGTATACAATCGATTATGCAACTAACATTATTAAATAAAAAATTCTATGATAACACGTATAAAAATGGGTTTTTGTTGACAGAATTACTTACGTATATATTTATGATACACAAATCAAAACTGAATTAAATGAAACACATAATAAACAACGCATTCATTTCAACTCGTTATTACGTTTTAAAGTTCAAACTCTGTAATGTATAGAGTATGAATCATATATAATATAATATATAAATAAAGCGAACGACGTTCATGTATTGTCGCGGGCTATTTTTTCATAAAGTATATAGTATATGGGTAGACTGTGCTAAAAAAAAAAAAAAAAAAAAAAACTGAACAACCTGGTTTGTGTCTCTGCAGTTGTTCCGTTGCTTACAATAACTGAAAATTAATAGTTCTTTATATGGCATGATTTGCCTAGAAATCCTATACAGCAGAAAAAATATTGCTGAAATTAATGATTCCGCGTTGTATCTAACAGAATTTAAATACAAAATGATATAAATTAAAAATAACACAAACTAAAAAGTTGTTTATGGGGGCTGGTCACCCCAGTAAAGTTAAGTAATACATAAGGGGACCCGTCGCCCCTATCAGCCCCTTTCCTACGCCAATGCAGAATTTGTCGCAGTATCCATACTGCCAGAAGCTCCATAATTTCGACATTTATTGTCAGTTATTTATTTGTGCACGATTATATTTACTATGAGGAAAGATAATTCGGCTACACAACAGCCGAAGAACTGCTGAGTTACTTGTTGTGTGTACAATTCATTAGTTTGGTCTATGTAACTTTTTAGAAACAGAGAAAGAGTGAGACAGAAAAAGAGATTGAAAGAGAGAGAAAGTGAAAAAGAGAGTGTGTTGCGCCTTTTACAATAACAGGGTTTTCATTATAATTCGCGAAAAAATGTACATACTCAACATATCTATACTATCAAATGTTGATACTGTGACATTTGTAAGTCACATTAGTATATTTATAAAATATTAATATATATTTAGTGATAGAATTTGGGAGCTAACTGGCACGCCACTAAATTACCTTATTTTGTTGTCTATAGATTAGTTGGATTTAAATATGTTGTTAGTGTAATAATATTGTACTTAGTGGTAATACTTAAGTTGTACAGTTCACGCGTGAATTCTTGATACTCAATGATTTCGTAAAGTATTACTTTTTGATATAATGTCTAGTCAAGCAAAATTTTGCTGTTTTAAAAGTATTAGTTTTAAAGTGTTGTGTTTTTTTGAAACAACTTTTAAAGTGCGCGCCTACGGGCAAAGTATTGATCGATGTCGAGACTCTAAGACTGTGAAGGGGATTGAGTGCGCTGTTGTTAATATACTTTATAGAAAGTAACTTGATGAAATATATGTCCAGGGGAGCAGCGGAGACTCTGGGAATATTCTGCTGCATATGGAATTATAAGCCCAGCACTGTTGGAGGTGCAGGGAACCGTCCAATGCAACAAATTTGACTGCGAGTATATGAGGATTTCCAGCTAAGGAAATCGCCTCAGCTTCGTCGTGTTTGTCAACGGAAAACTGTGAGTTGTGTCTGTCCGTATTATTTCTGTTCCCTTTTTTATGAAGAAACTGCCACTCATCACTCTACATTACGTCACCGGTTAACGAGTGCTCGACACTGCAAGCCATTTTACAAGTGTTCCATATCCATGAACTACACACAAATGCTATCGGGTCTTTTAGTGTGATCACGAAAGACAATAACTTTCATCGACGTCGCATATTTCTTGATTGTATTATAATACAGATATATTATTTGTTAGTGCGTATGTTGTATCATGCAATTTAATATGTTGTATGTTGTATGGTAGCCTGCGTAATATCAGGGGCATATAAAAGTTTATTTTGGGATTTTGCAAGTTATAAATGTAGTTTGCCTTACTTGAAACATGCCCCCTTGTTACCATTCAATGATAACTTTTCAAATATGCACATAGGATTAAAACAGCATTAAACAAAATACTATTTAACGTAATTGAACACTGCTATGAGGACTTCACGTTGTATGACGTAATACTGATTAACAAGGTTTATTCGTACAGCAGGCTCAATACCTTGACAGCAGGGGTAACATTGACCGAATCAATATATTGATTTTTAGAATATTTAATGAAGAAATAAATTCGTACAGTTAATTATTTTAATCCTTAAGTTTCATCCACCCAGAAAAAATTTGACATTTCTTCACCAAATGGTACTAAATTAAATATTGTCAGTTCGTTTATACTACCCCTGCTGTCAGAGTATCCCCGTTTGACGGTACTTTTGTCAATGTTGATATCCTTTTTGCTAAGAGTTACTGTTAAAAGTAAGGGTTATTTATTAACACAGGCAATGCACATATTATAGTGGCATGAATTTCAAATTATAATGTTTGAGTTCTCTGTTTCTTATTGATTTACAGCATTGTAACAATCACTCAGTTTTATTTTATGTGTGCCACACATTTTACTTATATTTCTTTACTTCTCTTCAAAAATGTATAGGTAAACAGTAGTGAGAAACAATAAAAAAAAAAAAAAGGAAAATCGTAACGAACAAAGCATGGGACTATATATGTATATATAGAAATGTATATCATCGCCGGTATTGATTCAACACGGTATTTTTCCTGTCATGTGTCTTAAGGCTTGCTCGAAGTCTTTACCGTTTAAAACTTTTTTCAACATTACACAACTACCGGTGAAGACATCATTAATAGGTGCCACCAGCAAATGTCTGACTGTGCATGAAACATTAAATTGCGCTTTTGGAGTAATACTTAAGTTCGTAACTAGAAAACGGCTCCATTCAGCGTAAAACACAAGATCCAAGTTTTGTTGAAAATTATTCGTAGATGACGTACCCACGCGAAAAAACAAATATTAAATTACAGCTCGATTTTTTTTGCACCACCTTACTTTTTATGTATGAGGGTTGCTATAAAAGTCAACTTTTTTTCTTTTTTCTGTTTTGCACCATATATTTTATTAATATTGTTTCTAGAAACTCAGTCATTTATCGTATTTTTCGGCAAAGTGCCTTGAAAACAAGAAGAAAAAAAAATTGATTCAACTGCACTGTCAAGGGTGGTTACACCCATACATGTCTAGTATATTTTTTCGATCTCTTTTTTATGACGAACCATCTGCCGAAATATGTCGTTAAAGATCAGCATCATATTGTGTGTATATATGTATGTATATATGTATAATATACATAATAAATATGTGTATGCGGACACACACACACTTCAGCTGCAATGATAGAGTACCATAAAGAAAATGTTAATTACCGTAGTGTGAGATAATTAAGGCACGGTACATGATATCCCCATATCCTCAGTGAATTATCTACCATCTTAACTGCAAGAGCTTAATGTGCGTTTCACACAATAATGATGGTTCCTGGAAACTTACATCTAGAAGATATATTTATATTTTGATCCACGGGTCAAATTACTCAATAATTCGTCTTCAAATTTTTAAGACTATCTTGTGGTAGATTCGTACGCAATATAATTCTGTTATTTTTTAAGGACTAGGCTTGTTGGTCATACTAACATACATAAATTTTCTTAGTATTATAAGCTTACATCTAGCAATATCCAACATGCAGAGAAATTTCTGTTTACAAAAAAAAAAACATTAAATACTAACCAGACTTAAAATTATTCACAGAAAGTTCAGAACAAAGACATAAAAAGCGCACGACGCGAATCCAGGGCTAAATTCAAGACAAAAATGTTGTTCCACGTCATTTATGTGCGTAATATGGCAACACTGCAAAGATAAATTCCCCTCTTGGAATACACTTCCAGTATTATTTTATGTTTGTTACGTCAAATAAACGTAGCATCAAGTTAGGATAGCTAGACATTTAACCTCCACCAATAGTATGCAGGTCAGAACAGTCGGATAAGATATGTGTGGACCGCAAAAAACAATTACGACAGTGTTTTTGATCCGATAATGTTCGATTCTAATGTAGTGGAGACTTGTTATCCTGAGGTAAAACTTTCTTGATCTTGTAATCACGAGGAAATGAGTCAATGGTTTACTATTTGGTGATAAAAAACTCGTATAAACATCTAGAGCATCATTGCTTTTAACAGTAGTTAAACAATGTTGAATGTCCTAAATACTACTGTTGTGTGTTAAAAACCTGGTCGGTAGGCAACTAGTATAACACTCAAGAAGTTATGGTTGTCTATGTCAACAAGACAAGGTTCCAGAGAGAGGTATTAAACAATTGTGTCGATAAATGTCATAAATTAGGATTGCATTGCAACACTACGTAAGAAATGTTCATTCATTACAAGCTCTGCCTCTTATCCACCTCATGCCATCTTTATACGTTTCTCAAAACTCCCTCATTATGAGCTGTGCACGGTAATTCCCTAATATCCCAACATACGTTGTGGTCCGAATTGTTGTAAGAAGAAACAAGGACGACGAATGAATAGTCTCTCTCAACAGCTTACAATGTAGGGCTGTAGACAACACACGCCACAGTCAAGTGGTGAGTCATTGTCCTGATGTTCCATGTGATGTGTTCAGTCACTTACTCAGCGAAACATACTGCAGTATTGTGAACCGAGTGAGGACACACATGTAGTTAGGTAACCAAATGGATATTTTTACGTGGTCTAAGATGGCTGACATTCACCTAGAGTATGGAGTTGCACAGTATAACAGTAGAGCAGATGCTACATACGTACAGCGACAAATATCCGAACAAACGTGTAACTCATTATTCAACGTTTACAGCCGTTGATAGAAGGCTTCCGGAAGAGGGTACATTTATGGTGAGTACATGAGTTACACAGTGCGTACTATGTTTATGTTACACACATGGATTGTTGTACATTGGGACGTAACTGTTCCAATACTGTAACATGTTACAGGTGTCCCGACCAAAGCAGTCCGTCCTATGTCGGCACGAACACCTAACTTCGAGCAGGAAGTGCTGCGGAGGTTTGATGACATGTCATCTACTAGCACCAGTTAAGTAGTAAAAATAAAATACAGGCAAACCACCGCAATGTATTATGTGTTAACAAATTAGTCACAATGTTTCACTTACCTTTGTTTTTACGTACTGTATTTCTTTGCACTATCGAATTTCTAGCATAAGGAATAGTATGCTGACAGTTACTGTACATGTGCAGTAGATGCACATTGGCATTTATCTACACAATTGTTTAATACCACTCAATGGAACCTTGTCTTGTTGACATACGGGACCATCATTTTTGTGATGTTGGCCTACCTGCCAGGTTTTAAACACACAACAGTATTATTATTTTGGACATTCAACATTGTTTAGCTATTCTTAAAAACAATGGTGCTCTTGATGTTTATACGAGTTTTTTTATCATCAAATAGTAAACAATTGCCTCATTTCCTCGCGTTTATAATATCAAGAAAATTTTACCTCAGGATAACAAGTCTCCACTACATTTGAATCCAACATTACACGATCAAAAACGCTGTCATAATTATTTGCCAAATTGGGGTCGATTTTGTGTTAGTTCAACGTGGTAGACCAATGCCAGAATGCACTGTACCACCGCACAAAGCATAAATTCCTGATGATCGTTTTGAACGAAAACCGTGTGTCCTACTCAATTGCAACAAGAGGACAACATTTGATATGTATGCCATGCTCGCCAGATATTCGTCTTCAAATACATCCAAATCAATACAGCGCAAAACTTGTAAGACATACAAGGTTGGTCACCCCTGACATTTTCACAATGACAGAAGGCTTGAGCGTCATTTGTGGCCACAGGGGGGGGGGGTCAAAGGCCCCCCCTGGATTTAGAATTTTATGTATATAAATACATTTCTTGTATTTTAAAATTTAAATAATGCTATCTTAAGCACATAAAACTTAAGTTTTATTATTAAAGTATCTAATTTATACATGCTTAATTTTAAAAAAATGCAACAAGGTTACTGTCGCCGGAAAAAAAATCTTGCCCCCCCCCCCTCCCCAGAAAAACCTTAAATGACGCCCCTGCATAAATTATAAACAGCGAGAGTGCTATAATTAGAATGTACGTTTTAAATGTAATATACATAAACACTACACACACATACCCCAACATGCGCTTAAACACCTCAAAAACTTTAAATTCACTTCGCCACAGATTCAGTTTCGTTTATCGTATTTTAGTTTTGTTCGTCAGATAAACTATCAACACACAGTTTATTAGTTTATTACAACAGTGAATCATAGACGTAGACGTAGAAAGGAGCAAGTTTAAAAATATTATAAGATACGTAAATTGTTTAGCTATTATAATTCTTACTTATGTAGATACATGTTCGTTTATTTATTCAATTTACATGCTAATTTGAATCAATTAGGATATTCAAGCGTTGTTAACGTTAGAAATTAATATAAATTATTGTTAAAGTTTAGCGTATAGAATTACTGATCTGCCTCAACACATAATTCGTTTTATTGCGTGTTAATAAAAAGAGATTAAATAATATATGCATGATCTTGCATATAAGGTCTCTATGTAACATTTTAATCCAGAGAAATATGAAGAGGGGAGAAGAGTCGCGAGAATTTACTGCAAAGGCGATTGCATTTAGGTTGCATACACCACTACACAGTCACTACTCAAGTAAATTTGTTATGAATGATCTGGAAATTTCATTCATTTATATGCAACTTAGGGTACACTAATTTTAATTTTAAAATACAGATACATAAATTGCAACGATATAATTATTACTCAAATATTGGAACTGTGCAGATTTCAAAAACAACTGCTGGTAACGATTTAAAATATTAAAATAATTTGTTTCAAAAAAGGAAACAAATTATAATCGTTTTATTAATTACCACTAATTCAATATTTACTTATATAATAGGATGTAAATATTTAATAATTTGCTTTTATGTATCTTAAATTTGTAGCAATATTTAAGATGAAAATTCGTAAATTGTACTCACCAACTAACTTGGTACCACAACGTCATCGTGAGTTAGGCGTGCACTATTGTTTGGTTCTTATCAAGAGCATACCATGTGATGAATTTTGAAAGGTTTTAATTTTGCAATTCCACTTTGTATCAAATAAAAATTTGGTACAGCATATACTTGTCCATACTATATTTTAAATCTACTACTCTCTTGAAGTTAGTAACTTTCTTTCGCGCAAGTTTTTAGAATATTTCCGTCTCAAAATGTGTAGTGTTGCATTCAAACCGTCACTGACTATACGTCAAAGATTAATGTTTTACCGCAAAAATCTTTTGAGTCTCGGAGTTCATTTGGTGATTTGTAAAAATAGCCATGGTTGTCCGCTATAATCAAAGGCAGTTCAAATACAGGCTGTACAAACATTTAACACCAAACTTATAAGTACATTGGAGTACCTAAAAAATATTTATTGATTATATTAGATAAACATGTGGTGTAAAACTATACTGAGTGAGTACTGAACATGATAATGTTAGTTAGGTACGTGGGTCCTACAATTACATCGTTACACATCAGCACATACTGGGAATCAGCTGATTTGTAGCCAGACTGTTTCAAGTAGTCATATCATAACCGTAATAATGGTATATAATCACCACGGCTACGCAACATTGTACATGGTTAGCACTTGGATGGGTAACCAGTCGGACAAAACACACGCTGTTAGCTGGTATAACTGTGCATTTTGTTGCTGTCACATTATTTTCCTTAAAAGTACATCGTTACGTGCATAGGTTCGGGATAAAGTGGGCATTTTGAAACCCTAATTACTTTTTTCTGAAGGTTTTTGTTTCCTACAATATTTTAATTAAAAAACAAAAATTTCTAAATAAAGATTTAAGTTTACATATTGTACCTTATTTCAAAGTTTACGTCAGAGGTTACAATACATGTTATTTTAATGATTATCCTAGAACACATCTTCACTTTATCACGAACCCCGTAAAAAATTATTCCCAATTACAAATTACACCTTTTAATTTCTCCGACTACGTACATTATCTGTGCATACTCAGTAGTAAATAAGTATTATTTTCTACTAGGTGGATAATTATTAAAATATATTTATTCTGGTTTCCTAGATTATACCTATAGGCTGGGTGAGGGAATATTTACAAAAAAGTCTCTGTACACGACTTATAAAATTTACAATTAGGTACACTTCATTCTATTTCGAAAGTAAAATAAACTTTTTTGATTCCCAACTCTACTTTGTTAAGTAATATTTTTACAGTGTAAGCGACTTTATTCATACAAATTACTCATGAATTGAGGACTTAACATTCATAAGGGGCTAAGTGCCGAAAGGTAAGTTTCGAGATAATGACGAAAACAGTATATCGCGACAAACAAATGAACAAGGAATTATCCAAATGCGTTCACATATGTTTACAATAGGAAAGTAGTAAATAGGAGCAATCGAACCGTAATTAATATAAAACACTTAAATATATATATAAAAAACTTAAATATATATATATTTTTTCAATGAACTATAATGCGTTGATGTTACGCCAACCATCTAATTGTGCTGATGTACGGCGCGCATGAAAATCACTAGGAGATAGCACTTTAGATATGTCTTCTACCTAATGTTTTGACACCTTTCTATGTACCTAACTCATTTTGGTCGAATACGGTACTTAGCCCCTTTTGAATGTTAAGTCCTCAATTGTAAAAGTGAATGTATAAATAGTTATGGCTGTTCATGACAAAAAACAATGTGAAATGGGCTCGTTGCTACTAAAGTATTGATGGATATACGTATGTATGTATGTATATATTCTTTTTGTCGCGATGGTAAATTTCAAGCATTTATTTTTTTTTTTTTTTTTGTTTTTTTTTTCTCATCCATACTCGAAATTGGTTGTAAAGTTATCTTGGTTTGAAATTTAAAGAGTATTCAGTTTTCGTGAAGTCACTTCTTTACATTTATGATCGTGGCCGACAGTCTCTAAGGTTGAGTTTTTTTAGTACACTGTTCTTGTAAGCCTGCAGAGGTGGTTGTCACTGTAGTGCTTGTAGATTCCTTTGCGGGCAGTGTCCCGGTAGTGTGCACATGGCAGGAGTTTCAATTTAGTTACTTTTTTGTTATTACTGTTAATTTTATTTTAAATCGGATGGTAATTTAATTTATTTTCAAATTTTAAAATGAAATAAGACTTTAAGTAGCCCTGAGATGGATGAGACTTCGCTGAACAGCAACATCAAAATCATAAGTATTCTGTTTATTATTATATTTATTATTAATTATTATTAATTCCAATTTAGTTTTCGCGTTCGTTTTTTTGTTGTAATAGTCGTGGATACGTTTACACGTGTATTTGTTGTTGGCCAGTACAATCACAATTTACTTAATGTTTCAGAATAATGCAATGTCCTTGAGTATCATTGTAATGACAGAAATCACTTTACTTTTCCGTATGTTTTCTTTATGTAATGCCTGTTCACAGTTCATCGAAATTGATATCATCTATCTGTAAATTCATGCTTTAAAATCCTTTCCAAATTGTTCATTATTTAAAACCATTTATGTAATATTTATTTTTGTTACATTATATTTTAATCTTTTGTGATAAACACCAATTATTTGAATTCTTTCTTTTATTTGAAGTATTCGATCTTGCCATTAATTGATAGCCCCTAATTGCTGAACACGTATCTTGATTAAGCTACTTTATTAATAGTTGATCATATGTGACAAGGTTGACATGAGCACTACAAGATAGGAGACACGACCCGTATGGGACGTTATAGTCTGTGTTCGATATACAGTACCCTCTCGCACACATCTTTTGCCGATCTGTTACATTCCTCAATTTCAGTGTTTGTTGTCTACTAAACATTAGTAATTTATGTAGCTAGGATACAAGGTTGAAATCTTCTCTTTAAAGTGTTCCTTGTTTTTATTCGACTTAGGGGCTACGTATTTATTTCCCCTACAATTATACTTTATGTTAACAGAGATTATTTTGTGTTTATGATTTGTCTTATGGCTCAGTCAATTGCTTGTTTATTTATTATGGGTAGTGTTTATTTGCCTTTCCACATCGTAGTCTTGCATGGCTGGAATTCAATTATACATACATACCTCTGTTTACATCAATTCAACACTTTGGTTACGGATATGTTTAACTTTCTGCCTAAAGACACTCTTCACATTTTAATTATTTTTACATTATTTAATTTTACTATGACCTAACCTCCTGACAAATTTATGGTGAAAGTGCCGGGTATTAATAATTCGGCGACGACGCAGCTTCTTCCTGACAATATATGTATATATACATATACATATGCATGTATGTACAAATATATGTAAGTATGTATGCATGTATGTATATATGGATTTATATACAGAGTGGGGCTGAATTCGACCGACAAACTTCGGGAGGTGATTCCTTATGAAAAATCAAGTTGAAAATATACGAGACACTTTGTACTTAAAACTAATAATAAGGGCGGTATGAGCCGTTAATCATGGAAACTTTAAAGTGCATTTCTGTAAAGTAATGGAAATGAAGAGGTATTTAATAATTACAATTTGAGCATTGATTTGTACCACCGAGACCTTGAAATACACATTAGAATCACATCAATACCTTGCACCCTAATACAAAATACTAGAGTGGCTACCCCTTCTATTGCGTGCCACTTTTCTACCATCAGGTATTACGTAATTTTAATACGGTTTTCTACAAGAGAAGAACGTCAGAAGTAAAAAAAGGTCGCCTTATCGTAAATGCGTAGGACCAACCGTTTTCGTGTAAAATTCGTAAAAAGAATGGGCTGCAGTAAGACCGTTCCTACTACGTAGGCAATACAGCATACACGTATGAATGGCTGGCTGCCGTACCATCTGTTATGACTGAGGGATGGGAGAGAATGGAGGCCTAACATCACATCAACCGCTAAGATCATTAGACACAGCAACACAAAGAACTGAACAATGTCAGAGAACCGGGAAAGGAATCGGCCATGACCAATATCGAGGGTTTCAACCCATCATTCGCCTGGAGTGATTACGGGAAACCATGGGAAACAGGAACAAGGATGGGCGGAGTGGGGAATCGAATCTGTAGATTCCTGCAACGTGATACCTCACTCTTAGACAATAATGGAAGAATATGCACATACTGTACACGTTACATTAACAGTGGAGTACCGTTACGTTCGCAATAATTTGTCTGTGTGCTTAAAGTCAGTTTGTGATTACAGACACGTTTCTGTACATGTATCGCTGTAGTCGACTAACGAGGATTACATACGAAAACAGTGAGTCGTGGGCAGTTGCGAGAAGAATACAGTTCTGGTACCTACGTTATACTAATCAGTAAACATATTCGTAAGCAGGGGTATGCATTCCGTAGTAATTACGACATTTCGAACAAGCGAGGTGGGATATTAAATGTGAGGACAAGAATTTCAATTTTTGTGAGGTCATTCAGAAGAACATGTAAAAATTAAATGTTATGAAATCGTAGTCAATAGATGTATTATACACTACCATTTTTATAACGTTCAAAATGTATTAGAGTTCACAACAGTGAATTCAGTGAACTTTATGGATCCAAATACACTGCACAACGTAAAATTTTCTTATTTATATTACAATCATCGAAGTACTTTCACAGCAATGAGTGATTAAGAAAACAAAATGTATTTAGGGACAAATAGAAAACAGACTATTGAAGAAAGATCGTGACCAGACGTCGAACATACAAATACTACAGTATAAAATGGAATACTACTGACGACACCAAAATCTCTGTCCAAAATAAAATAATACTTTAAATTAATGTCTTCGTTAAAGTTTACTGGCCGTCCTAATAACCCAACTTGAAAGTATTACTGAGAAAATAAGTTGTGAATGCTCTCGAATACTACGTAGAAGTAGAAGTGTAAATAAGGATAGTTATGTAAGTTCTGATAACATAACAAAGTGCAGGAGGACGACGAACCAACGTGCAGCACACACATGCGGCAAATAAGTTCTCAATTTTGTCTATAAATTTCCTATAGTTTTCACTTACTAACTATGCTCACTTAGACCATTTCAATTTCAGGGGTGTCCGTGAGTTTAAACAAAATACGTCCAAAAATATTACTGAACTGTTCTGTTCGGGGAAACGCGGCGGTGGGACGTTAATACTACTGAGTTGGAGGTTTTACAGGAAATTCTTCATTTTTAAACCTCCCGATGCAACATGGGAGGACATCCTTCCTTCATATCTTCAGTGGAACTCAAAAGCGGAGGACATCGACCCGGGGCAGCTCGGTGGTTCACACACGTCCATTCGCCACCACAGTTCATGGAACAGTCCCTTCCTTCAGTCTCGTCCGTGCTTATTCTTTGCCAACTGCACTCCGACAAAGAGTATGTAAATCTCTACTGCACTTAAAATGTTTTTATGCCTCGTCCAAATCACCCCAGTGCTGGACTAAACTACTCTATTACTTACGTACTGAGAATTCTTAATAAAATTAAAAACAAAAAATGAATTAACATTAACACTTACAAATTCTAAGTTATTAAGTCGGTCACAATAAAATAAAAATACAATTTAAATGATGACATCAAAATTACCAGGATTTAATTTTTAAATGCCTGTAATTAAGGGCACAGACCTACGTCTTACAACTGGTATTACAAATTAGCAGTACCGTAATACACAGACAGTTCTAAAATTATTTGTAACTTGTACTATAACCTTGTTTGTGATAACGTTATTCAACAACATTCCTCCATTATTGTCAACAAGTGAGGTGAAGCAAGTGTATCACGATGCAGGAATCTACGGGTTCGATTCCCGACTCTACCCATCCTTGTTCCTGTTTCCCATTGTTACCCGAAATCACTCCAGGCGAATGATGGGTTGAGTACCTCGATATTGGTCATGGCCGATTCCTTTCCCGGTTCTCTGACATTGTTCAGTTCTTTGTGTTACTGTGTCTAATAATCTTAGGTGTTGATGAGATGTTAGGCCTCCATTCTTTCCCATTCCTTAGTCAAAGGAGTTGGTACGGCAGCCAGCCATTCAAACGCGTACGCCGTATTGCCTATGTAGAAAAGATTGTCTTACTGCAGCCCACTGTTTTTTTTTTTTTTTTTTTTTTTTTTTTTACAAATTTTACACGAAAATGGTTAGTCCTACGCATTTACAACACTGCGACCTTTTTAAATTTTGACATGTTCCTCTAATAGAAAACCGCATTAAAAAATCGTAATTCCTGATGGTAGAAAAGTGGCATGTAATAACAGGGGTAGCCACCCTAGTATTTTGTATTAGGGTGCAAGGTATTGATGTGATTCGAATGTTTATTTCAAGGTCCCGGTGGTATAAAATAATGCTCAACTTGTCATCATTAAATGCTTCTTCATTTCCATTATTTTACAAAAATATACTTAAAATTTTTCAAGATTAAGGGCAAATACAGCTCTTAATATTAGTTTTAGATACAAAGTGTCCTGTATATTTTCTACTTGTTTTTTTCAAAAGGAATCACCTCCCAAAGTTTGTCCGACAAATTCAACCCCATTCCTGTATTTATTTGTGTATGCATGTATATAGTATATATATATATATATATATATATATATATATATATATATATATATATATATATATATATATACCGGCTACGGTAACATATCTTCCTTTTTTAAATGTATGCCATTCAGGCTGTATATATCGTAAAGGGGTGACAATGGTGTCATTAGAGAGGGGTGGGTGTAAAGTTTTGTTCCTAATCGCGGACAGTTGCCATCTGCGTTGGAACAGTGAGGAGCATGCGTTTGTCGTCGAAGCGTACTTTGCGAACGGCTTGATGAATTGGACTTAGAGGACATTTGGTTCCATCTAGACGGGGAAACGGCCCACACTTCATGGGCATAGACGGCTGTTTTGAGGGAACACTTCTCGGAGCGCCTCATCCGAATAAGGGGCGATTTTGAGTGGCCAGCCTGCTCCCCCGATTTGGTACCTTGTTATTTTTTGAGGGGTTATCTGATATCCCGCGTTTTGTCCAAGAACCTTTGACTTCCGGAATGCGAACATCCGAGCAGAAATTGCCAACATACCCGCTGCTATGCTGGTAAGAGTCATGACAAACGCTAGAAATCGACTTACTCAGTGTATAGACAATGGGGGCCGTCACCTACCTGATTTGATTTCCAAAACTGTGTTATAGCCAAACGTTAGATATGTACCTACATAATAAAAATCCAAATGGAAATGTTCTGATTCATATAATGGGTTTTATTGCCATTTTAAAAATGAAGTTATGTTGCTACAGCCTGTATCTCTATATATAAAAGGAAGTGCCCCACTCACTGACTGACTGACTCATTCATTCATTCATCAACGCCCAGCCCAAACCACTGGACCTAGAAACGTGAAATTTTAAGGGAAGTTTTCCTTTGTGGCGTAGGCGCGCACTAAGAAAGGAAATTTTGAAATTCGGCTATTAAGGTGGTGAAACGGGGTGAAATGTATTTTTTGCAAATCTTTGATATTTCTCGAACCCGACGGGCTATCGTCGTCTTATTCACTTCGTTAGGTCGCAAATACAAATGACTAGAAACAAATTTCAGGATTTTTCAAAATTTTTATATTAAGGAGGTGAAAAGCCGTTTAATTCGATTACAGTAAATCCTCTCTTCCTCTTAAACCACCTGAGATATCGAAGTGATTTTTTCTTTAAAATAAAGCTTACGCAAATACCTAAAAAGCAATTTCAGGATTATTCAAAATTCGTCCTTGAAAGCCTATAAAAAATATAACGTGTTTAAGAATAATCTTTCGTAACACCTGAAATAGTTCAAAATTTGTTTCCTTTTTATTTCTTGCTTATAGTTAAACCTCTTTGGACTATAGCCTGTACACGCGAGATAACTCTCATGGCCTGTCTTGAATAATTTGTAGTTAAGTCTGTGGAGTTGCGGAGGGGGGATATGTTATTTAATTAGGCTAATTTAATTTCATATGTACTGATTAAGTTGCAGCTGGACGCAAAACATATATTCAGGCTTTTTTTTAAATTCTAATTTGGAAGAGGGTTAAAGAGGAAAATTAAATTTTTTAATATGGTCTACATAGCTATAGAACCCGACGCGCTATTACAGAGATATCCAAGTCAATTTGCTATGTATACGAATGGTAAAATAATTATTTCACACCCTTTAAGGGTGAAAAATATAAACTTTAAGGGGACTTCCTAGCAGTCCGTGAAATACGTTGCAGAGGGTTAGAGTAATATATCTGGTGGCTAAACTATTAAAGGTGCATTACTTATCTTAAATTACGAAAAACAAAACTTTTTGAACGATGTTGCCATAGTTTTCAGGCTCTATGTGGCCTGCTCCAGAGTAAGTTCACCTACCAACTTGGAAATTCTGGCACCTAATGGAAGAACCAATGATGTGGTTTATATAGAGGTCCTTATATAAAATAAAATATAAGCTTTTTGTGTAGTTAAGTTCCACAATTTCATACACATTCATTCGCATTTCAATGGACTACCCATACCTCTGAGCATATGAACTCGTGGTTGAGGGGAGGGATGTGGGGCTTAACGTTTCGTTATACTTATAAATGCTGTGAATAATATTAGCAATATGGTTGATAGGGTAATTCTGTTAATACCTTACCAAAAAAATTAAATTAAAGGAGTGAAGAATAACCGGGGTAACAACCATTTCTAAATTATATGCGGGCAAATCCCTAGGATTTTCTATACTCAACAAATTAAGAGGATAAACAGGCGTATTAATCATTTCCGTAATGAGTATTACCGTCAAAAATTAAAAGTAAATGAGTTACATTGTTTCAAAAATTACACGCGGGCGGGACTGCTAGTGTGTGTGTGTGTGTGTGTGTGTATATATATATATATATATATATATATATATATATATTCACACACACACACACACACCCATAGGATATTCACAAAAAACGGCAAACTCCGGCAGGTGTTTTCTTGTGAAAAGTAAGGCAGTATGTATAAGACACTTTGTACATAACCGTAATATTAAGGGAGTAATTAGTCCGTTTGAAAATCAAATTTTAAAACTTTTGTTCCCCCACAAACCGAACAGTGATTGACATAAACTGACAAAACTTACTAAGGAAATTACTTCATGATGACAATGCCGACAAACCAACAGTAAAAGCCAATTGATACCTTCAATCCTTACGAATATAAAAGGGGAGGTTAACCTTAAGCTGCGGACATTTTTTTAACGTCACGATAATCTGACATTTAAAAGTGAATTATTGGGTAATGTGACCTTAGTAATGAAAAAGGCCTTCTTGTATCGACTGTCTAGGATGTATAGTTTTTGTTCAAAACGCACGCAAAGTTTAGACGTCATTCAGAGCCTAGTGCGTAGGCAACTCTGCGTGCATGAGTGTTGCTTTATCACACCACGCCGCACAGACGATGGTGGACGTTCACTATAAATATCATGTCCTGTACCTTAAATAGGTCACATAACCGAAACAAACAATTTGTTCCGGGCTGAATTTGTATTCGTTTAGACAAAGATAAGTGTGCAAGTGAAACTATATTAGTATTTTATTTTGTTCATTAAACTCCTCAGTAAAGGACCAGCGACTGAACATTTGCATGTCTGTGTCAGCACAAATCTAGTGTACAATAATGGAGAAGGGCAAGGTAGTCTCTTGTCGAATACGTATTACTATTTATGATAAAATGTCATGCTTTTTTTTAACATTTACCATTAACTTTTCCCGTGTGAAACACTCACATCATTAAAACAAATTGGTCCAAGGTAGAGTTTAGCCTTAAAGTCACTTCATAACTAACGAGTATCCATATTAGACAACAAGCATACTTACTACAATATACAGTTACGGTTCGTTTAGTAACACAATGCTGCACTGCTTCTATGACACTGATGTAGCATTGTTTTCACGTGTTTTAGGGGTAACTGACATTTATGAAATCTACATTAAAGACCAGACAGGCACAACTCTATGGTTGAGGGATAAGGAAAGTAAGGAAAAGGAGTCGACGTATCACTACTGACATGACATCGCGTAACTGATATGTGATTGTAATGTAGGAGCATTTTGGAATCGATCATTTGGCTACAATTTCACAGTAGGGCTGTTCTGGTACCGATACATTCAAACCGCCCGGTATCGTGAGTATCAGAAATATATGCACTTAATGTTTGAATTACCAGTATTTTAACCGATGTTTTGACCTCAGTCTGAACCTGTGTATCTAAAGATGATGTTGTTTTCAGCCGTAGCTGGCTTACTGTGTGTGCTATTAGTTTTACCAAAATAATCACAGATTTAAAAAGTTTTTTTAGAGGCTGTGGTTATTTTTTTATTGTTTACTAAATATGTAGCCACGAGCCACCATTTGTCATCACTGCATTATTACTCTGCCTGTTGAAGCTTGCAGTGAGAAAAAAACTTAACAATACCTAATCAGCGTTCATACAGTGTTTATTTAAGTACTTTTATTTAAGATCACCTCAAAGAGACTTTATTTTAGTAGTTTCACGTCTAGACAATAACATAGTGAAGCATAAAATACTTATGTAAGCTTGTAAATTTAGTTAGTACTGCATATTACTACCTAATTCTATGGTATCTGTTCTTTTGTTTCGTATGTGTGTTGTTTGTTGCTGTAATTATAATTATGAAGTTGTTATGTTAGGATACAAACATGGTGAAATTATTATTTTGTGCCAGCAATTAACAGATAACAAGGTTGGAAATAAAGTCCATGTAAAGTTGTTTTATCATTTGTAGAGTCAGTGATTTTAGTTGATAATTTTGTACCAACATGTTTCATTGCCTTACGTGCACATCTGCACAGAAGGTCTGTTTTATGGTTATTGGCAACGTGTCGTTTAGGTGTCACGTATTTGACGGCACCAATAAGAGAAGTTTTACGGCGACAACACACGTCTGTAAATTTGCAGGTAGAACACAAATATGCTGCGAGTTATAAACATCCAATAACTGACCATGAAGCAGAGATACAGTTCTGCCGTAAGGCTTTGAAACACGTTGGTTAAAAATGCATCATACGTACAATCAGGTGGGGCCACGGTAGCCGAATGGTCAGACCATTCGCCTCCCTCCAAGGCGATCCGGGTTCGATTCCCGGCGGGGTGGGAATCGTGCCGAACGATGCCGCTGGTCAGCGGATTTTCTCGGGGATTTCCCGTTTCCCGCGCCCATGCAATCCGGCGCTGATCCATACTCACTTCACGTCACCCTTCACCAGCGCGGAAGACCTCGATGTTAAGAGCTGGCCAAAATCTCTCACTCATTCGTAAAATCAGTGGCTCTAACCATAAGCAATACGCAAGAATACAGACTGTTTGGTCATACAGTACCACCAACATAAAACGGTACCTTGATTTACGCGACTTTTGAAGTGGAAGAGCTTAAAATTCCAAAATTTTTCTTCTCTCTATGCATATTGCCCAATTTTCAGCACAACATCCTGGCAGAGAAAATGCGCCTATGAATGTCACAGTAGCGAGAACTTTATTAATTTAAATGCCGTGGTGGCTATTAACTTTTATTTATTCTTAACGTCAGTTTAAAAGTAAAATTTCGTGACGTACATGAACAATGCCAAAAAGTAAACCATAACCTTCATCATACGCACGCATATGTTTTGAGTCATTAACTAGTTTGTGGTGCGCAGGTTTTTATATATACTAAACGTTTGCCCTAAGATATAAACAATTAAAATTATAGCAATTAAAATTTTCTTTGGCGAAATATTTTGAAAATTATGTCATCAAATTTTTACGTCTGCCATAATGTTATATTTCCTTATCAAGGCAATATCAGTTTTGGTATCGGCAAAATCGGACAGTGCCTGGAAAACCATATAAGCTCCCCTTCAATTTACAATTGTGCCAGAATTACACCGACTATATAAACATCAAACTTCGTGCGTTGTGCACCCGAGATATTTATTTCACTAGCACACACATTTTTTTTTTTACAAAAGACGCACAAATTCAGCCAGGAACAAATTGTCGGGTACTGTTATGTGAACTGTTTAAGGTGTGGCACATAATATTTATAGTGAACGTCCACCATCGTCTGTGCGACAAGGCGGGATAAAACACTCATGTACACAGAGTTTTCCAAGCTCTGGGCTTTGTATTACCTCGCCTAAACTTCACTTGCGTTTTACACGAAAACTATGCGTTCTTGGCCATTCGCTACAAGAGGACCTTATTTACTACCTAGGTCATATTACCCAATAATTCACTTTTAAAAGTCCTACTATCCTGACGTTACAAACGTTCTCAGCCATTTCAGGAAGGCCACAAATTTTATTTCCGTCAGGACTGAAGGTATAAACTGGCGTTTACTGTTGCTTTGTCGGCCTAATTGTCATGAAGTAATATTCTAAGTTTTGTCAGTTTACGTCGATCAGTATTCGGTTTGTGGGAAAAATTTAAGTTTTAATAATTGATTATCGGTTACATGCAAAGTGTCGTGTATATTTCTCTTTTATTAATTTTTCACCAGAAATCACCTACTAGAGAGTTTGACGGTGTTTTATGTGAATATATGTATATTTATATAGGTTGTTTCTTAAATAGGGGGACGAACTCCGCATGCGCGTTTCTCACGAAAAAGTATGACAAAAACATGTTTTGTTTTTTTTATCAAAACACAATATTAAGGGAGTAATTGGCCCCTGAATATCTTATTTTAAAACAGTAATTTCCCTAAATATCAGAAACTAAATGACACGAAAATACAATAATTTCAGCATTGTTTAATGCTACTAGGACCAGCAAACCAAGGGCAACTTCTGTTAGATGCTTTCCACCCTTATCAAAATATCAGAAGTAGCTACCCTATAATTGCGTACAACTTTTTTACCTTCAGGATTTTCGAATATCTGAAGATGGTTTATTGATTAATGTTATCTGTATAACAAATAACGTGCAATTATTGCAAAAGTTTAGGATTAGTCGTATTCTTTCAAAGCACAAATGAATCTGCAGCGATAGAGTTCCAGAAACAAATGATTAATTATGGTATCGTGAGTTAGGATCATGTAACTAACGTTGAATGTGCACCATCAAGAGTTAAAGTAACGCAACAAAATACATATGAACGCACTATTACCAATGCTGTATGCTGTGTATCTTAGGTGCAAAACAAAAGATAAGTTTGGATGGAAACCCGTCACATGAAAAGGGATAAGTTGAAACCCAACTGTAACCTTTAAAACGCAACTGTTGTGTTATATTACAAAATATGTACAGTCGTTTGGGGTAATTTTTACCGGTCAGGGTAACTTCCTACAACCAGCCTAGTTTAAATTCAAATTGTGTATCTAAGAGTTAATGAATAAATTTGCTAATTATGAAGTCTACGTAAAGGTTTAATGCCAAAAGCGATTATATAACATAAAATGTGTACTACAATGTTACCCCAAAATGGTACAAAGTTTCCACAAATCACTGCAATCTACTGTACAAGTTTACCATAAAACCATATTGTGTTTCGCTATACATAACACCTCATTAGAAAAAGGAAAATTAATGTGTTTCTCGTTCAAAAAGTTATGATAAATCCCAGATACCTACAAGTATAATTTAGTATTTGGGTAATAATTGTAAGGTGAAGACTTAAGGCATTCATTTTTGTTTGCCATGTATGGCACAACTTCCGATCCGCAAAAAAAACCAAAGAAAATTATATACTTCTTGGTTTTTAAATTTACTGTACATATTGGGTGTCGCCATAATTTTGCATAGTACGTAATTATCATATGGATTGTGCAATGACCACAGGTGTACAGACTGTGTGATTTGAAACACTGATATTGTCTTGCGCTAGGTGCTAACCTTTCGAGCCACCGATATTTTGTGGCGCGCTTCCGCGATTCGCGGCGATACAAGTAGTAGGTAGTACCGAGTTCTGCACCACCCAGTTCGTCCGCGCAATACTACCGCGTGTAGCAACACCTGTGTTCGTGGCGTGACCCTACCGATACTTGGACACTTCCATAGACATGGCCGACACCGCACCACCTATTGTGTCCATCGACCACGTTGCAGTGCGGATTCCGCCGTTCTGGGCTCTAGATCCAGAGTTATGGTTTCCTCAGGTGGAAACCAATTCGCGCTTGCCGGGATAACTGCCGACCAAACAAAATTTAATTATGTGGCCAGCAATTCGGACAGCAATTTCGCCATGGAAGTGCGCGATATGCTGACTAGCCCCCCAGCTGAAGACCAATATCAGAAACTAAAAACAGAACTAATAAAGCGGTTGAGTGCATCCCAGGAACGAAAAACCAAACAACTGCTGTAACATGAGGAGATGGGTGACCGAAGGCCCTCGCAGTTCCTGAGCCACTTGCAGAGCCTGGCGGGGACTGTCATACCAGAAGAACTTCTCAGGTCACTATGGCTGGGCCGCTTACCAACCCCGATGCAAGCAATCATAGCTACTCAATGCCACTCGCCCCTAGACTCATTGGCTGACCTGGCAGATGCCATTGCTGACACCAATCCGAGGCCACTGGTAGCGGAGGCTGCATCCCTAGAGGCCATGTTCGACAGGATGGCCTCACTGATGTCCACAAAAATTGGCGAAATGGTAGCGACTATACGACAGGAAATAGCAGCCGCTACCACTCACAGCAGTCAACGCAGCAGACGCCGGGACCGCTCACCATCTGCATCGGTACGCAGGCATTCTCGCAGCAGGAGTTCTCCCGGAGTTTGCTGGTACCATCGGCGCTTTGGAGATGCTACGCAAAGATGTACTTCACCCTGCACCTACCCTGTGGGAAAAGGACAGGGGACTCGTTGATGGCGGCCAGCGATGTCACCCATGCACCAAGCAGCCGCCTCTTCGTCACCGACAAAGTAACCAAGGTAAAGTTCTTAGTAGATACATGTGCTGACATTTGTGTGTATCCATGTTCGCTGCTACAAAGAGGGCGCGCTAAGTAAGAATATACACTTTTTGCTGCAAATGGCTCACCTATCTCTACCTATGGTTTTGTTACCTTTACCCTCAACCTGGGGCTAAGACGTGATTTGGCGTGGCGTTTTGTCGTGGCGAGTGTCCCCAAGCCTACCATCGGGGCTGATTTCCTCCACCAATATGGCCTCCTGGTCGATATCCGCAACCAGCGTCTTGTAGATAGTACCACCTCCCTATCAGTCGTCTGTCATGTGACCACCTGTAATATCAGCAGCATAAAGACACTTCCTCTGACATCACAATACTCTGAATTGCTGGCGAAGTATGGCGACCTCACTTGCCTATCTGGCACCCCACAGCTTACACAACATTCCACAGTTCACCATATCCACAGCACTGCCGGGCAGCCAGTACACAGCGAGCCACGTGAATGCTGTGGCTGATATCATGGACTACCAAGCTATGTCACAGCTGGCAGATGAAGAGTTAAAACAATACTTGCAGCAGGATTCTGACCTAAAGCTGAGGAAGCTCACCATGCCAGATATACCACTCGATCTCTACTGTGATGTCTCTACTCTGACAGCAAGGCCTTTCATCACAGCACCATTCCCTCGTACAGCTTTCAACATTGAGCATAACCTCGCTCACCCAGGTGTCAGGGCATCGGTCAAGCTAGTCACACAGAGATTTGTGTGGCCTTCCATCAGGTCAGACTGTCATAAGTGGGCACAGGCATTTATTTCCTGTCAGCATTCGAAAATTTCACGTCATGTCTCCTCCCCAACTGGTGCCTTCTTACCATCCTCATCAAGATTAGACCATGTGCATATCGATGTGGTGGGGCCCTTGCCAGTGTCCCAAGGCTTCCAGTTCTATTTGACTGTCATCGACCACTTCACCAGGTGGCCAGAAGCAGTCCCGGTGGAGAACATTGAGGCCACCACCATTGCTCGGGCTCTGTACACTGCATGGATCGCGTGCTTCGGAACCCCCTTGAGATCACTACTGACCAAGGGAGACAGTTCGAGTCTGCACTCTTCAGGGACCTCTGTAACCTGACAGGTACATCGCGGTTTCGATCAACTGCGTTTCATCCACAAGCCAATAGTATGGTGTAAAGAATTAAACAGCAAATCAAGGCTGTCATGCGTTGCCACGACACAGAACACTGGGTGGACATATTGCCTACTATACTACTGGGAATCCGAGCAGCCTGGCGTGAGGACCTCCATGCTTCATACTGTAGCAGGACCACACCATGGCAAAACCAAGACATTTATGTTTAAGGACCTCGCTACAGCGACAGAAGTCTTCGTCCGCCGTGAAGGGCTCAATAAATCTCTCGAGGCCCCGTACGAAGGCCCATTTCCAGTGCTCAGCTGTACACCAAAGACTGCAACACTCCAAATGCATGGTCGGCCAGTTACAGTTTCCATCGATCGCCTTAAACCAGCATACACCCTTGCCAACCAACTACCTGACAGCTTCGCAAACCCCATCCTTTGACCGGACTAAGCAATACCAAGTCATCCACAAGGCTCATACAAGGCATCTCCACACTCGTGTCCTCGCTAAAGCTATTATGCATAGTTACGGTAGCACCACATTCGTACATTTGAAAACAAAAAAGTGCATAATTTTGTTAGGTTTTTTGGGGATTGGAAACTGTGTCGTACAAGGCAAACTAAAATTAATGCCTTAAGTTTTCACATTACAATAAATAATCTTTGACATTAAATTATACTTGTTAGTATCTATAAAATTAGAACTTTTTTGAACAAAAAACACATTAATTTTCTTTTCTTGAATATGGTATCGTGTACAGTAAAACACAAGATGGCTTTCTGGTAAACTTGTGCAGTAGATTACATTTTGTGTAAAAAAACACCAGCAGATGCATATTTCCGTTTTAAAAGATTCAGTGGAGTTTCTGCTTATCCCTTTTCTTGTGATTGGTTTTCTTCGGCACCCCTTTTTTGTTTGCACATCGTCATTTGAGAATGCTCATTAAGTCCAGTGTTTTGCACCTACGTTGTACAGCTTACAGCATAGGCAATAGTGCTTTCATGAGTATTTTGCTGTGTTTCTTGAATTCTCGAAGATGCACATTCAACGTTACCCACATGTTAATAACTCACGATACTATAATTAATCTTTTTTGGAACTCTATAGCTGGAGATTCATTTGTGATTTGAAAGAAAACGATGAGTCCTAGACTGTTGCAACAAGAGGACCTTTTTATGGTAGACAGATAACATTATTCAGTAAACCATCATCAGATGTTAGAAAATGCTGACGGTAAAAAAGTTGTATGCAATTATAGGGTAGCCACCCATGCTATATTATAAGGGGGAAAGGTATCAAGAAGCATTGGTTTGCAGATCTCAACAACATTAAGCAATGCTGAAAATAGTGAAACTTTATGTCAATTACTTTCCGTTATTTAGGGAAATTACTGTTTTAAAATTCAATGTTCAGGGGCCCATTACTTCCTTAATATAGTGTTCTGGTGAAACGTGCAAAACATATTGTTGATGAGGAACACACATGCGGAGTTTTATCCAGCTATTTAAGAAACACATCCTGTGTATGTGTGTGTACATACAGGGCGGAAAATAAAATGTGGAAACGCTCACGGGTACAGGTATCCAGTACTAAATCAAGATTAAGACTATAGGAACTACGCCTCTATTGTCAATTGTATGGGTGTATTACCATCGTGAAAGTTGCGATAGTGAACATGTTAATTGACAATAATTCAACAACACTAAAAGTGGAACGCTGACCTTCCGAATTCGATTCGGATGCATGACGACACGTATGCACGAATAAAGTGTGAACACTATCCCATCACATGTGATGGAAATATGGGATTGCCTCTGTTATTATGCATGTATTCCTGTACATGTAGTACACCTGTAGCTGCCCATACTAGTGAATAAAGAACCGGAATGACGTAAGGAACTATTAAGCTGCACTTGTCCGAACATGCTTAGACAAACTATTTCTGAGGAACAGGCACTCAAATGTCGGAGCATTGTAGTAATGCTGACAGGTAGGCAACCCTTTTAGCACGTACATGAAGACATGCTTCCGAGAAACACTAGCGATGTACTATTTTACTACCGAGAGGTATGTGACACACACAACAAGTAAGGGGGAGGAATGTACGTGTATGAAGGGGTGCAGGCAGGACGTCTTTGGTGGTACGTGTAATGCAGTAAAACAAAATAATATTTTATTGTTTAAATTTGCTGGAGACACAGGAGCAACTATGTGTACGTACTAACAAATAACACGACAGTGATTACATCCATGTATTTACATTATACGAAACAGTCTTAATGGCACCTTGTATGTTTCAAAGTAGCGTGTGTTAAATTGTTCTCTATCTACCCCACAACACAGGCGCACACATGACACATAACCGCGGTCTGCGCCGCATGCAAGTGATCGTTGGTTACACAATTACAGCAACATGCAGTCTGGCAATGCATTACTCGATGCTCTCTATAGTTACATGTTGCACTATTTTCTTAAAGAATCCCCACAAGGAGTAAGTAGTCTAAGGGACAGAGATCCGGCGACCATGGTGGCCAGGATACACGTCCATCTCTTCCTATCTACTGCGATGGAAAGATACGATCTAATTACTGATAAGCTACTCAACTGCAGTGCGCCAGTGTCCAATAATGTTGGTACTACATAACGCGTCGCAGTGCTATTGAAACATCCTTCAACGCCGCCGCCTGGATTGCGCTCGAACTGTGTGCAGCGTGTTCGGAGTTACGTTTTTTCTCAGAGACCAGTAAACCTGCGTCCACAATGCTTATCTACGTAAACAAAACACACTTCATACTGCTTGTTAATGTGACTTTCAAGACACCACGCACATTGGAAGCAATATTTTAAGGCCCTCAAAATTGGCTAAAATCGGCATTTTCACGCGGGTGATTCTCAAGATATGTGTAATGGATTTGTTCGAAATTGAGCTCTACAAGTACATTGGACTATTCTACAGTGACACGTTCAAATAAAATAACAGGGGCACCACTTTAGATAGAAGGAAAGTCAGACGTAGTTTGAAATTTTTTCCGCGCAGGCTGTGCTGTTTCCCCACGAACTAAATAGTTGTAGAGCTTACGATAGAGAGCAGCACCTTCGCCTCCCTCCCCACCCCCTCCCCAAACTTCCAGCTTCCTCACCCACCCCATCCCCCTCCCTCACTACCTGCATGCCATTCATAATGAGAGAGTCCAGCCTGCTTGTGATGCGTCACCTAGTCTATCAACTTCACTATTACTTGTAGGATTTTGCTAATGATGCTGGCTGCCCATATGTACTTCTGAAATCCACACTGGACTGCTCGTAATGCGCACTGGCTGAGTTCCACGTATTTCAATTACCGGAACTCGTGGCGATAGCATTCGGATTTTCGTATTTCATTTGCAAGTCGCAATCGCCGAGTGCACACTGCGAGAAATTCGAGAGACAATAGGGATGATTACTGGAAATTTAATTTGATATTTACTTGTTTCCATACAATTATCCCAGCATAAAATACAAGCAGGAAAAGTAATATTTCAATGCTCACTTTATTTACCGAGTTATTAAGCTTTGAAAATGCCGGTTTTTCAAACGCCGCCGTAAACAGTGAACACGCAATTCTATTGGTTACCGCATCTGTGACATAGTCATACACTACCGGCCGCCATGATCGGCAGCGAAAGACTGTGTTGACGCCGACGAAAGCTTGTAAATGTCGACGAAACAATAAAATAGATAATATCTCGTGAAAACCCGTTACGTGAAAGATCCTTAGGAAATATACTAGTCGTAAAAGCTTATGTAGTGGTGTATTTTATATGTATAATTAAATAATTTTAGTCTATAGCACGTGTAAACAAAGCAAGGTAGGTCACAAACATTGAAACTACATACCTGTTTATTAAAGTGCGATTGTACGCATTAATTTTGTTGTTACAAATTTCATGTGAAAAATAGATTCTGTTTGATGCTTATGTAGTCCTACATAAATATTTTTGGGTCCTGCCAAGAATATTAACGGTAATTTAAGGTACGTCTAGGCGCCTGTTCGCTAAATGCAAGGAAAGTGTTTCAGTTCAGTTTTATACACCTAACAACATGTTATCCCTACAAACTATGTAGCCCTAGGCCTGTTATAGTAATGATATTTCAGTATTGATATAAGCCTAACATAACTTTGTTTTTAATGCTGAATTGCAAATCAGCAAAAATGACCTCTAACTTCACTTGGGTCTTAAAAATAGGCCTCATTGACTTGAAAATACCACACAGTTAATCAAGACGAAGTTTTAATAAATATTGACTTCAACTTATGTGTTAAATGTACGAAAATATTACCAGCTTACGTGTTCACCTGCAGTGATAGATAAATTACAATCCTATAGGCCTACCACGCAGTCTAAACAAATCTAGTTCTGATTAAAATTGATAGCTGACACTGCCGAAATAGAACTATCAATTTTCATTTTGTGTATACATGCCAGTTATTTTTAATGTAATATTTAAAGGACACAAACATTGTGTTTGTTGGCATCGTTAACAAACGTGCCCGAATGCATGAAGCCAAACATAATCGCGTTTGACCCTGTGCTGCAGTTTATTATGATAGGTTATGAATTATGCAAATATAAGTTATTGTCACTGTTAACAACAAATTGATTTACATCTTAATGTAATACACTGTACTTCTTACGTGTGGCAGACGTTGTTTAATCTCTTGTAACTGGCTTCAACTGTGTTGTTTGCCTCGGTTTGTCACCTGTGGTACCTTCGTTGAATATATAAATTAAAGCATAATATGCCGTCGTATGTTAATATAAAGGAATTTTACGCCTTTAATAAATCACCGGCGATCTTGTCGAATCAGTTTTGTGCTGATAAATTTCATAAAGTATCACAATTATAAATTGAACTTACGATTGTACGATATCCGTATGTAAATCAGCTACGAAAACATGTAACGTGACGTCATAACTCACCCAACATGGTCGTGCCCGTTTTTGCTGTGCAAAACATCGTACGCTTCGTAATCACGTAATTCTCGAGTAAAACGCACGTAAATAATAAACCAGATATACCATCATTCTTGAAATTTACCGTACTTTTCATTAGTCGATAAAAGAAGCAGAAATTTTCCCTATTCTGCATTTCAGTGTAAATATGGTGGTCGTAGTAGACGACTATGATTTCAACAATAAATAGAGGCAATTTTAGAATGAGAAAAATTAAGAGAGTATCTCCGAAAATTTACTACTGTGAAAGTTACGGAAAAAAACTTAAATTAAATAACTGTTAGCCGAAGTTCATATCATCAAACAATTGCATTAAGAATGCTATTACAGATAATAAATAAAGGAGAAACTCATGCTTATGACATTGAAATCTATGATATTTTTTTTTGCCATGCGAAAGCTTTACGTCTGCAAGGAAATAAGGATACGATGAAGGACCCTATTCATATTGGAATTATTAAAGACAGCATAGGCCTATATAAGCACTCGCCTTTTTAATCTGGAAACTGCATTAGTTGTTTAATTGACATTTTATTTTAATTTTTACAAATTAATTTTTTGATTTCAAAACTGGCACGATAAAAATATTGAAAATCATTTGACATGCGTTCGTAATGACATTACAGCGTTGTACAGCTAAGGCGTAACTACTAAATTGAGGTGTCTCATTATATCAAATTTTATTTGCAATATAAGAAATGCAACTAAATCACGTTCTCGCTATATTTTGTGGACGTAATCATTCATATCTCTCTTAGACTACCATTATACACATATTACAACTGTAATTATCAACAAAATGTTGATTTTATGTGGTTTTTTACTATTTCTATAGAACAATTGAACTGAAAGCGCAGTGAAAAACAGTTGTAATACTCCACGAAGAGTTCACAAAGGAAGACTGCAGAAAGATAAACGTAAGGTGACTAGAAAAGTAACTTTTTTATTTGCATCTTTAAAATGCTTCGAAACATTAGCACGAATCAAATAACTTAATACATAAAAAACACATTATATATACACAAAACTACACAAACAGTTGATATGAAATTAGCTATTAAGGAATGAATTTTAAAGTTATTTCAATTCTTATATCACATTCTTAAACGTGGTTTTGTTATCAATCTAAAAAAATACAGTTAAAAACAGATTAAAGGCATATATGCTTCCACTGTCTGTGCTTTCCCAGTCTCATTTTCATGTTCGGTAACTAAAAGTACACATCAAAACATAATGTGAAATAGCATTATTGACAATCATAGAATACAAGAAAAATACGATACTTGTAGAGGGTGTCGTAAAAATGCGTTCATAACATGTAAGAAAACAAAATCTATTCCTACTACACCAAGCTATAGCAGTGCAATTCTGCCCACTAAAACTTACAATTGGCTAGTTTTGACATATAGGCGTAAGAAAAATTCATGGTCGTTATGTGGCCAGTGTCGTTAGTCAGCCTCATTTTCCTCTCCCTAAACATTGTAAATCACAGCCAATGTTGTGACATTAGGCTCTAACCGCAAATACAATGAATACAATGTTTTAGAAATTTCCATAACTATAAAATATTTTATTTATTGTTTGGGACATTATTTAGGACCACTATTTAGTGTTTTAAAGGTTCATTCAACTTTGCAGGGATTTCGTTTCATTATTTGCAAGTGTAGAAAAATACGTGTAATACAGTTATTTTCTTCCAATTAACAATACAAATAGGAATAAGTCTTTCAAATATAATCATTAATGGCCTGGTCTGGTAAGAACAAAGGCTTTACATCAATAGTTTAAGGGCCCTTGGACATAAATAAACGCCTTGTGCGTCAATTGGTTTATGTGGGTTTATGGAAGTTGATATCGAAAAACTACATAACTACAAACTTAGATATAATGTACGAAATTACGGCCACAGAAATTACGCCCCACTTATACATCGCGGGAAAAAACTTTTTGCTTTTAAAGTTAGCATAAACTATGGTTTAGGTTTGTGGTTTTTAAATTTTTGCGCATTTTCCTTCGAGACTCCTACTATTTGTAAAAGATGCATTTACCATATGTGTATGTACCATGGGCCCTTAATTGGTGCAACTATTGTAACACAACACATACAGTCCTTGGCAAAATATAACATTTTTAGGAAAAGTATTCAGAACTTAAATAACTATAAAATAATTTGGCGTGAGCTCCTATGAATCAGCTCTGCAAGTAGTGAGCGGAATAATATTTGTAGCTAATAATTTATATGCTCAAAGAAAGGATTGCCCTTACAAGAAGAAGATAATACGTAAATACCACATCTACGATTTCCAGAAATTCAAGAAATACTTGGTACGGTGTTAATTTCTACAGATAGACTTCTTTATTTATAGACAACATTTATAGCGCTACTTAAAAGTTTATATGCTATTTGTATTTCGGAAACAGAGTGGTTTTAAATGAGAACATGAGCACACAACATTACAAATTTACAATAAATAAATACAGAGGAATTTTTCACGTCACAGTTTAAAGCTATTTTATGCTATATAGAAAACGGCATGATATTGCCCCCATCGTAAATAAGTTAAAGAGTCCTATGTAGATGCGCTCATAACGTGCTGCATGCATCGTGTTGCGACTGTTCTTTTTTTGGCGGAACTATCAAGCGCTTAATACACTTGTTTATCTACAAAAAGAATGCAAGCTTCAAACATTGCTTCCATCATTTTCTAAATTCAGTCCGTTTATTTAAAATGTGATTTTTTGGGTCTCTAAAAATAGCTGTGAGATTTACTTTTGTATTCGAAAAAGGAAATAATAGAGGCATGCGCTGGGCTTTAAACAATACTTTGCGCAAATGAAATGATATGGTCACCGCTTTAATAACTCGAATAGGAAAATAAATAGAAGTAAAGCTCTACGCTCCATAATATTGTTCATTCATCATTGAGTAAATAATTATAGCAACATGACAGTGAATCATTAGTTTCAAATAAATCTTTAACTTAAAGTTAACCAAGTCTCATAATAACGTGTTCGAGGGCACGGTTTAATTTATTATTGCGTCCGCCAGTGTAAACTTCCATCTAACTTAATAATATAAAAATTGTTTTGCGTATTGATTTGTACACGTGTTTACATAGGCGTCACCAGAACAGGATATCGGGAGGCCACCACCCTCCACTTACCCAAATATATACGTAACTACCAAAAAGGTGAAACATTTCGTAACATAATTTCTGAACCAATTATTGACTATGCAGCTGGAATAAACTGTATTTTTAAAGGCTAAGTTGGTTTAACTACGAAAATACAAATATAAAAAATTGTACTGGAAATGTATGTTGGTTGTTTAAGAATAAAAGTTAAAAATTTACTGTATTTTATTTACTTTATTTCATTTGCTTTCCTTAACAGCCGTTTTAAAAGGTATATTATTTATGTTTCGTTATCCCGCAACAGCTTTCTGCCACATGGTTTTCTTTAGTGAATTGCTCATGGTTAGGGAATTTTATAAATGGCTTGCATCTCTATAACACCTGTCCACGATAACCCAGTTCTACTAAAAAAAAAAAAAAAAAAAAAAAAAAAAAAAAAAAAAAAAAAAAAAAAAAAAAAAAAAAAAAAAAAAAAAAAAAAAAAAAAAAAAAAAAAAAAAAAAGTAAAATAGTCTAGGGCACTCATAAAGGTAATCAACTTAGGAGGTAAGGCTTCAATATAGTCAGCAACACGAAGTATACCTTACATATCTTTCAGTTCGCCGAATATTTCAAACCCGAACTATAGTCATTAATTTGTAAAATAATCATAATTTCGTACTCTTAGTTTCTATCCTTTCCATCGAAGTCTACCCTTTTCGTGAGTTTCTTCGGCTAAGATCACTTCATCGTAAAGACAAAACTTATCAGTAACAGCTTAATAACTTCATTATTTCTCTCTTAACCACAAAGAGCTGAAATTCAGGCTTAACGTAGATAAAGAGACTATACCAGCTAATGTTACAGTATTTTATTACTACAAACCGCCAGAAAATGTATGTAAATCAGGAATTCAAAAGTCTATAGTTTTAAGCCTCCATTTACTAGTAAATCATAACTTGAAAAGCGTGAAAAAACCGTGGAGATCAAAAAACTTACTTGCTGAACAGGTACAAGTTTATATCCTAAAATAAAACCAAATTGGGAACATGTAGGCTACTCAGTGAAAACTGAAACTGTGCCATGCTGCTAAGACACTTTTGATCTGCATAGGTAGCTAATACTTACAGACGAAGAAGGTGTTCAATGGGGAACTGTATATCTTCAAAGCACTGATGTAAGTCATCATCTTGAGTCAGTTGACTACTGGAGTCGGATATAGGAACCGTGCATTGTGCAGTTGTGGAGTTGTACATACCATTATCTCTCAACTTATCCTGTGGCCCTTCAAAACCTATTCTGGCGAATTTCCTGTTAATATGTGCATATTGATTAAAAGTAGCCCTACTATTTATTAGAATTACAGATATAAATCATTACACTACAAAGGCATTTTTTTATCTTTTTAGTTTTTAGTCAAAAGTGCATATGAGATCATGAAATTATAGCAGATAATTATATTATTTTCAAAATACTGAAAACAAATTAAATGTATTTAAAAAATATTGCTAAATGGAACAAACTCAAGTCATATGCTTTAACCGCACGGACGTTATCAAGAAAAGCCACCAACTCGAAATAGTGGAAGGACAATACACCATTACGGGTCAACCGTTTGAAATGCACTTGACGTGCCTAGGTTCATCCATTTGTCATTAGTTCTGTGAAATCAAAATTTATTTGATTGATGACGTCCGATATGACGACTGTTAGACATTATAATAATTTGCTTTCAAGCAGTTTTTTTTTTTAGTTAATATGGCGTGTATTGTCATGGCTCTAGGTAGGCTATATAACGAAATTGCAGCAAACAAATGTTGTGATACAGGTTTTCATAGAAAAATATGTTGATATGGCATTAACTGAGTGTTCCACCTTAGTTTACAATATAAGTTTATAGTCACAGATAAGGTTGGCCTACGCTGAAATAAAGGCATAGTATCGATTGTCTAGTCTGCCAGTATTTATCAAGGATAATACTATACAATAACTGAATACAATAAATCATAACTCTTATGACTCAAGTTTGTGTTCATTATACAGTATTTTATGGGTCATACCAAAATGCAAATAAGTATGGCGAGACTTGGATGCGAAATATGACTATACAAATCTAAAGTTATCGATGTAATTTAAATTCAAGAACGTAGAATAAGCTGCATTGGCAAAGCCTATTACACCTTCTATGATTTCCGTGTTATATAGCGTTGTTAATTTATCAAAATTTGTGATTTTGTTCAGCATTTCAACATACAGCGATGCCTATTTACTCTGCACCAGTTTCAAGGCAGCGTTTAGTTCCGACGAGACTATGGTCGTGTTTGAATTCAGTTCCCAAGGGAAATGGTTTCGTGCCGAAAGTACTCCTATGGTACGATGTCAAAATTCACCCTAAATAATATACGTTTCATTTGTGTCTCATTATGATTTTTGGCACTGATTTATTTACCTTTCATTTCTGCTGGTGCAATAGCCAGCGAAAAGCCGAAAGGTAGATTAAAGTTCCAACAAAAAAAATGACAGCCAAACAATTTCAAGTTGCGCAATTGAGGATTTAATTAACACATGCATAAACTTAAACTGTAGAAGGGTGTCCTAGTTCATAAATACACCCATTATTGAAACGTTCCAAGTAGGCGTGATGAATTATGGGAAACGTGTGGTTCACTGACAAGTGCTCATTGCAACGAATTCAGACACAGTCCACATAGCGATTTTTTTTCGATGTTTTTAAATAACTTATAACAGTTATACGGTGTTTTCCTTTAATGTAGGATTTGATAGAGATTTTTATATTCACCTTATGATACCTACTGGTTTTTGATCGAAAAGCGACATTCTTGTAGAAAAGTTGTAGATGAAATGTATTGCAAAAAATTAGTCTGAAGTGTAATTTGGGATTTTAAGTACTGTGAAATATATATCCATATATTTTTTAAATTGAAATTTTCGCTTTAAATTATATATCAATATATTTTTAATTGAAATGTGTGCTTTAATCCGAATAAATATATTTTGAACGTCAGTACTGAACTCATTTCGTATGTAAATAGGCAGATGTTCGTAAAATTGTATTACGGTACTACTAAATATTTTTTGACAAACTAAAAAAATTAAAACAAGGGAAGAGTAAATACACTACACCGAAAGATAATAACTTACATACTTCATTGGAAGCTCATCATCATCCACGTGCCATACCGATATAACAGTGTATTTATTTTTTTATATAAATATATTCATAAAATATTTATTTGCGTATTTTAGGCTACTTTAGAAAACCCGTTAGTGAAGCAATGAGTGTGCCGTGTCAGCTTATGCCTTCAAGCTCATATTAGACGAACTTTCCAGTGTTGTGTTCTCTTACTACGAGGAGTAAAGTAACATGTTGAAGGTTATGCAAATATTACTGTCGTCTCATTACACGTAATCAACACTTCAATTGTACATGATTATATACACACACACGTAAACACCACATTGATATTTATTGCTTTGCGTATTCAAGGTGAACGTGTTAGAAGGATGCACAATGTTTCATGCTTCTGGCGCACAGCTGAAAATGGACAATGTTTGAGAAGTACAAGTAGAACATGACAATCAAAACATTTACCATCTACTTTGCTACGGGGTAAATTGATTTAAGACATCTATGCATGAATACTGTCATATAAAACAATGATGTCGAGTGAAATATAACATTTCTGTAAAGTAACTGGAGTAGGCCTACCTGAGGACAAAAGTGTTACCAACACATTCTTGAAGTATCTGCCAGCTGTGTTGTGAACATTACCACGGAATTAAGGTACTTTATTTAGGGTGGATTCATAACTATGTAGGTGTAAAACAAGTTTTCGACCTTTGTATTAGATAAGGCCTATGCACATATTTTGATACAGCTCTCGCTCTCTCCCCCGACCTATATATTACAACAACACAAATACAAACAAAGCAGCTAAAGCTTACGAACTGAAATGTATTTTCTTACCTGAATTTCTTTTGAATATTTAAGTGTAGACCTCTTCTACTTTTCTTTCTTCTTGAAGGAAATCCTTTTGCTTTTTTCGACTGGACGGCTCCAGTGTAGCCAAAATCTTTTATGTTTACCGCGAAGCTTCTACTAGTAAATCCTGATGTATCATAATCATAATTCTCTTCTGTACCGATATGTGAGACTCGTTTCTGGGCAGTTACAATGTACGTAGGTGTGCTGCTCAGTCGTAAACAAATCAAGAAATCGCGTGTCGTGTGGCTGGTGAGGTAGATGATGCTCGCTTTGCTGGGTGGTGTTGTAAGACCCTTGAGTCACGTGCCCTCTCACCCCCTCCCCTTCTCGCAAGACCTGCTTCTTCGTCAAACTGTTGTTGTGACACACAGGTGCCCCCTTCCCTCCACCACTCACCAGGCACCCGGCTGTCCCGTCCTCTTCGACGAATACCACTGCTCTCCTGTCCATTCATATTTGAGTTTCTTCTAGCAGTTCCAACTTCTGCCACTCAATTGAGTCTGCAGCACCTCCCAAGAGAGATTATAAAAATTTCCGTTTTTCCATAATTATAGGCTTATTTTGATAGTCTTTGTGAGAAGATTTGCGTCCGACATATATTTCAGTTTTAAAATCAAAATAACCGAATCCAAAGTCCTGATTTGTAGTATTGTTTATTCTAATAAAATTAACTTTTTAATGCATTTTTACATGTTATGTGAGTATTTTCTCACTATCAGTTATAACAGATAGTCCAAAAAATATATATGTTGAAGTATTTTTAAATGTAATAACTTTGAAATGCTCCTAGACTAGAAATACAGTAACACTTAGGTCATAAATTAAAATTTTAATCGTTATTAATTAATTTATAACTAAAATATCATGTCACAGAGGTTAATTTTGAACTATAATAAATTATACAACTTCCTCTTTTAAGTAAAACTTAAATCATTCATTTCTGATTATTCTGGCAGTCTCTGGGGCAATTTTTATGGAACTATGCATTTACTGTCTAAATTGTTCCATAAATATAAGGGATTTGACTCTCCTTCAACCTTAAGAATAACAGTAAACAATGCATTCCTGTTCCCGCGGACACGTGTTGCTGTCTCTGAGATGCTATCACGCATTGGCCGCATGCGCCTATTCCAGTAGGCAAATTTCAACGCTATGACTTGCTCTCGGCCAGCAACCCAGCTGAAGGCTACTGTTCTTCGTCCATCTACGTCCACGTTAAAAGTGTTTACGTGTATATTACTGAACGATCTAAAATGGTAGAATAGGTTAGAATTATTTCAAAGACGCTCTGGAAGTGTGTTTCAAGTCGCACATTTATAGTTTACGTTTTTCGGAACAGTCTGTAATGTAAAATATGAATATAATATACATACTTCTATCTTGTTGAGACTAGGTTTACTTCGGTTTTGTTTCATTTAATAAATAAATACTTTTGCAGATAACTTCATGTTTATATATATTCACAACAAATAACCGATGAAAATTACAAGTTAATGTAATCGTTAGCTATACAGACATCAACATACACTGTCGTATAAATAAACATTATTGATACATTTTCACAAATTACAATTATGCATGTAATACCTTACACAGATTTTAACGAATGTTAATAATAAAAGTAACATGTAAATTAAATCCTCAACTTTTCGTTAACAGACATCCAGCAGGTAGTCAGATTTTTGTATATAATTTATCACTCACACCTTGAGACGTTTATATTTTTATTCGCTGTGCTGTCATAAGTGCTTGACTAGCGCACACGTCAAAATAATATCACATTTATGCACAGAGCACTAACTTTAGAGCAGTGTTTTCATGGATCTATAAGCATTGTCTCTATAATTTTATTTCCTGAAAGCACGACGCAAAGTCAGTTACATACATTTCTCTGTTTTTGATTTATGTGTCAGGCTGGTATTTTACATCTATAGCAGTTTAAACTAGTCTAAGAGACCCAAAAACCTGTTTGTAGTTTCCATTGCATGTGTTTTCCCTTACGATATAAATATATTGTAAGGTTAGCATATTTGACACCAGGCCCGCCCAGAGGCATGCCAGGGCCCGGGGCAAACAATAATACTTGGGCCCCCTCCTTCCTAAAAAAAAACGCCATATTTCAGATGGAACTAAGGCCAGATGTCAAAGAGTTTGATGGACTTAACAAAGTTGTTGTGTATATTTATCCAGGTTTTTGTATGCGTTAACTGTTTTATAAACATTTAACTATCACCTCTGTTAAAATTTTGTATTAAAATATTACATATTACCATCAACAAGTTTTTGTGGGGCGAAAAAATAGGAGCAATATAATAACGTTAGTAAAGACAGTTATTTGATAATTTGAAATTTTTACTGCAAAACAGTCAGACAAAACAAAAGTATGCTTACTATTTACAAAGATATTACATGTGAGTGCATACATATAAAAGATAACACTGACTGACTGACTGACTGACATATCAAAATGCAGCCCGGACCACTGAACCTAGAATCGAGAAAAAATTTGTATGGTTTCTCCTCAGGTCGTAGGCAATCACTTAGAAGGAATTTTTCGAAATTTGACTTCTAATGGGGTGAAAAAAAGTGTAATGTACTTACGAAGAAACGTCGCTAGAGCTCGAACCCGACAACCTATCATCGTGATTTTTACTTATGTGGGACACATATAAAATATATTAGCTAATTTCAGGATTATTCCAAATCCAATAATTAAGTGGGTGAAAAGACCTTAAATGTGTTTACGATTAAATATCTATATCTACTGAATCCTTCAGGATAGAGAATTGGTTTTCACTTCAAAACGATGCTTAAGTAAATATCCAAAAAGTTGTTTTAGAACTTTCCGAAATTCGACCCCCAAGCAGTAAAAATGGGATTTTTTTTTATCAATCGTCTTATATCGCTGGAACACAATTGGCTATTGTCATGATTTTTACTTCAATTGTAACGTATACATATCACTAAGACAGGACTCCGAAGACATTTCGAAATTTGGTAATTACGAGGGTAAAAATACGTGAAATGTGTTTTAGATTATTCCTCCATATCTATCGAACCAATTGAGAAAGCGAGTGCTCTTTGCTTTAGATTGATACTAGCGTAGAAATCTCATATACCATTTTAATATATTTTCCAAATTCGGCCCCAAAGATGTAAAAAATGTTTAAATGTGTTTCCGATTCACAATCGACGTATATCGACCCCATTGATGTTTTATAATAGCGACGTGATTTTTTAGAAATATTAATACTTACTCAAATAGTTGAAAATGAATTTCACGGTTTTTCGAAATTCACCACCTAAGAAGGCGAAAAGGGGTGAAAAGTGTTTTCAATTATTCGTCGACATTTCTTGAAACCAGCAGTGTATTGTCACGTTTTTCACGTCTAGTCTAAAATGTGATTAAAGAGTTTTTCAAAATTCAATCACTTAGGGGGTGGAAAGACTTAGAATATGTTTTAGATAAATCCTCAGTATATATCAAATCCATCGAGGTGTTCAGTTTATTTTCTCTTTAGGATGATTATTAGGTAAATGGCGGCAAAAAAGTTTTAAGATTTTTCAAAATTTGAACTTTCAATACCGTACTGGGGTGATATATGTTTCATAGTGAGTGATCAATTTTGCTTCGACTGAAAGTGATATTGTCATGATTTTGACTTCACTTGGATACTTGTACAAATATTAAAGAAGTGAAATAACGGTTTTAAAAATTCCGACACTAAAAGGGGTGAGAAGTGACGACGATACTTATCTAATCAGCAAAGGTATTTGGGGTGTTGTTCGCGTCTGAATAATGCTTGCGCAAGTACCTAAGAAAGTTATACAAGTTTTTTTTATGATAAACTTAATTTTTAAGAATAAACTTAATAAATTTTCCAGGCAGGCAATCCAAAATGCAAGTACGACCAGCGAGAAATAAATTACACAGGAGTTTCACTCTACAGTTCTACCGAGACGTGGTGTTTTATGTAACGTCTATGAGCGTAGGAAATAAATTTTTCATTTTTTAAATAATGTTTTTTTCTGAATAATTACGATGCAATGTGGCGGAGTTTGTAGCTCCGGTCCATTATTCAGGAGGATCTGGGTTCAAATTCCTTTAAAGGTTGTACAAACATGCAATTCTGACACACAAGAACTGCAAGGCAGATGAAATTAGTGTAATTTGAACGAAGTCATTCAAAAGTGGTAAAAATTGACTATGCAATTCACTATCTACTGAAGTTCCTCGACAGCATCAGCCCACGTGTAACATATCACTAACCTCAAGGTTGGGGCACCAAAGAAGTCTATATAACTGCGAAATATTATCCCACCAATACTCCCTAATGGCACTTGACTTCAAGTGAAGGTTTTGAAAACAAATATGTTATAGATGGCACCATCAGCAATGGTTGTGCTCGAGGGAAATCAGTCTTCATACCACGTAGACAACGTATTTCATTCGATTTCGTCTTAAATTTAAGAGTCTGTAATTACCCTACAACGCCAACTTTGCTGCGACTGTAAATAAAGACCAGGCCCAGCTACTTATCCTGCCCCAGAGTTAGCTCAACTAGCAGCTTGGTCATTCTAACACTTGATGACTGAGGTACCTCAGGTGTACAAAGAGGTATTTCTGTTATAGTAAATATTATTTGTTATGAGTAACATACGCGAGCATCGCCGTGGGCGCTCTGCCAGTACCTCGTGAATGTGTAGCTACACGAATGGCACGCAAATCCGTGGCCCCACTGCTAGTACCTCACAAATGCACCGCTTCACAATTTGGCACGCAATTTAAACCCAAACTCCGTTTCACAATGCATAGACAATGTGAAATGAAGCTTCAGCTTCGTACTGCGCTGCTTACTGCTGTGTGCAAGGGCTGGTTCGCCTCTCATTCATAGTGTGCCACCGTCTCTCCCTTATGCTAAGGCCACGAAAGCTAGTTCCCCCTCACTCTTAGATGGCGGGCATGGTACCCACAGGCCTGCTAGAAGCTCTAATAGCGTTATTTATAAACATACATAGTTTGCATATTATTGAATGTCACAAATATTGTAATTTTTGTAGAATCGCTGGGCCCCTTGCAAACTGAGGCCCGGGGCAGAGTGCACCTAGCTACCCCCTCCCCCCCTTCTGGGCGACCCTGTTTGTCACTAAACAAAACACGTATGACACTCATCATCACAGTTTGCGTGCTACGCATGTACTAGGGGCATATTTTGTATTGCTGCTCTTCTTCACAACATAATCCAAGTGCGTAAAAATGCATTATTTCTTAACTTCTAACTATTATCAACATCTATACTGAGCATTACAATCATAGTTTACTTTGTGACGAGATATTTAAGAATGAAAGTGGTAAATTAATACATGTCATTATCACTATCTCAGTTAAATTATTTCAAAACGTTACCATACATTTTAAAGACCCGCGTTGACACATAACATAACATTAATACCCCAACATGAAATATCTTACTTGACACAAATATGCCATGGCCTATTCCTAGAAGAAATGTAGGTTTTTGTAAGCTAGAAAATTATAACTAAAAAAATTAAATCATATAAGGTATTTTCATAAAGTTATTCGTTAAATTTCCAGATAAGTGACTGGAAGTGATGCCTCTTTGACTGGTACTAAAAAAACCAATGCATGTATTATTCAAGAAGACGTTGAATTTTATTTAACCATGTAAAGGAATTAAAAGAAGTTCGTCAGAAAAAAAAATCAGCAAAGCAATATATCTTCAAGTGAACAGTGAAATGCTATCACATAATGTTCTTACCCTAACAAAAATTACATAATTAAATATATAATTCATGCATAGCTTGACCATTAATGGTAATTGTCTAATTGCTTGTATGAAAACAATTTTATCCTACTAATAAAACATATCTGTTCTTTAAAGCAGTTTGCGAGTACTCGTAATAAAATACATTTATTGGTCACTAAGCCAGTTGAGAAGATGTTTAAAAATCCATACTTTATCGTCAATAGCTTGTACTTGCCTGGACAAGCATTCCACGGAATATACTTATTGCTTCTGTCCAGCTTCGTTTGTAAACTGGATATGGATTTATTTATATCAGACTATCTCGAGACAGAAAACATGATTTGTTTCAATGGTTGCACTGAAAAAACGTATATATCATTTTATTAGACTATATTATTTCAACTGATTGTCAGGTTAGAAATAACATTGACCTAATTATTTGATTTCTACAATATTTTTGGAAGGTGAAGGCACTATATATTTCGTATCCAAAATGCTTTTTTAATACAGTGTACTTTAAGGCACTGTATTGTTTTGCTTGATGATGACATATGCCAGATATGGAAACGCAAAAATAATTGAACTTATACATGACTAAACATATAGTTTTTATATTATATAAATGAAACTCGTATTATTACAAATAGAAAATAATTTATTTACACATATAAAATTACATTTATTTTCACTTCAGGCTAATTGGTAATTGGACAGAAAACATTTGTTCGCAGTTCTAAATGATTGACACGTCGAAGCCTCCAACCCGAAACCTTTGCAATCATTTCTTCTTCCTCTTGACACATTTTTTTGAATATGAGCTTCAACACTTGTTTCGATCTGATGTGCGTAGTATAAAGACACGTTTGATGTCTTGAATGCTTTACTACAGACTTAATCTTCGTGGGGTTCTGGTTTTGTGTAGTCACAGTCCAACAATACATTATATTTTAACGACCCGTTGATTTCCAGTTCTTCAGTAAGTTGACATTTTAATTTTTGTTTCATATCGTTCAGAAATGAGCAAATATCATTTGCTGTACCTGACTAATTAGGTGCTACATAAGTCTTCTGAGTGCCCCGAAATGCAGATTCCTTAATCCAGAATGGGTTCCAGAATCCATTACTATTTGTCTCATTGACAACCTGTACAGGCTTCAGGACTGAAACCGTACACATTTCGACATTCTCATTACTAGCCTAATTACAGCCACCTGCTCTCGGTGAATCTTACGGCGAAGTTTATCATCCTGAATATATGTTCGTGCATAGCACTTGAACGGGAGATTGCAATTAAAACAAGTTGTCGTGTAATAAACATAACCTTTTCCCTTAACACAATTTTTATTTCTCTCGTGTCGTTTCATATTGGAACTCGTACCAAAAGTCTTGTTGTATTGTCCACGCTTGTATCTTGATGTTGTTGTATTGTTTATATCATTATCCACGGTGTTACATGTTGACCTGATGTTATTGAAGTAGTACACATTTCTTCATTGCTGTTTGCAGAGGAAGCATTTACTTGTCTTTCCTGCAATAATGGTAATGACTGTTTTGAAGTAGGAACAAGACTTGCAAATATTTTCTTGTGTTTGCTTAGGTTGTCAACACGGACAAAAATTTTTTTGCAGATATCACATATGTAAGCTTTACGACTAGGATGCATTTTACATTTGAGCACTGCATGTCTGTTTGCATAACGAGCAGATGAAAAGGTTTTGTTACAGTAGCTACATGAACGCCTGTAAGATGATGATTCTGATGTCTTCTGCTTAGTTGTGGAATCAGTTTTCACTTATGTAGGCTCAATTTTGTAACTTGATGTTCCAAACTTCCGCAAATAGCGATTCACAGGTAAAGGAACGATTTCTTCACACATTGTGCGATGTTTCTTCATAAGATCTTGTCTTGCTATTGGCATACAGCACTTATAACAACAACGCAGCTGCTTGCGAGATGTGTATTTTAGACATATCCGCTTCTCATGTCATCTCGCAAAATTCGATTTACTAAACGTCTTGTTACAGAAATCACAGCGGTGCATCTTCGTTGCTGGAAAAAGGTATTTCACAGACGTACTCTGAGCGGCGACTGGTAGTTCATCATGCGTAGTATTCATTCTTGATCTAGAACCTGGTTGTATGATGTTAACTCCTTAACGATCAGTCAACAACTGAGGAATCAGTTCGTGAGTAACTATATTTATGCTAGTAAAAAAATACGTTGTTCTCTTGACCATATGTAGTGCACACGAAAAACAACTAAATAATACTTAGAAGTTGGATTACTGACAACTTTTCATCGAAGTCAAGCGTCTATTCATACTTCTTTGAAGTTTTCTTGCTGAATGAATCCATACGGTTGTTATTGCAACTGATGATTGGATGCGATCATCTTCACCCTTCTTGCACAGAGCAGCGTACACCTGGCCACTTATTTTCGTTGCTGCATGCCAACACAATGCCCTTTAGTATTGAACATTTAGCTGTAACTTCTTGTCGGAGACACTTGCAAATCTGGTTACATCTTCCTCGGATCAGGGTAACTGTGTTTCTTGTCGCATGTGGAAGACTGCATATTGGCCATAAGTAGCTCAGGCAAAGATTTGACACTATGGTTCGTGGCTTAGTGGTTCGCGTATATGAAGGCTGTGATAAGTATCATCGCATGTTTCTGTAAAGCTTCGCAACGGACCACGTGACCAGTAACAGTACGACACCCTACTTAAGCCCGCTGTCATAAAAACGTAATGATTTGCTGGATGAAACACTCCATGTTGTCGATTCGACCGTTCCTTGCAAACTGAAATAAGTATGAGCAAGAAAATACAATATATATTGCTGCTTGTAGATTGAAAAGATAATCAGTATTGTCACATACATAAGAAATAGTCAAGTAGTAATAAGATAGTGCAAATGAACTATGCAGGTACAAATAATATTGCTTTCTACGGTCACATTCTGCGATCGTTGCATTGCTTGCAACGACATTGGAAGAAACAATGACGTCATAAAGTCGTAACAAGATAGCGGTAAAGTGAACCATACATTTGCCCCACGCACTGTGGTCTTAAAGACAGAACAACAAAACATGACTTGCCTGAACAGACGATCAGCTTGGCTAATCTGATTTTCCCCCTTAAATTACGAGAGATAAAATCATATGTTCCTTTCATACGGCCACACTTGCTTTCTGCAAGTAAAACATCAACATATGAGCATCTTAAAAAGTAAATAGATTTTGTCCTGTCCCACAAACACTGATATATTCGCACAACCAGAACAAACAATATTTATCATAGAAGCAGAACAACGAAAACAAGTAATGTCTGCACAGGCTACATCGCGATGTTAGCTTCGCTAAATTGGTTGTTTTTTTAATAAGATAATATGAATAGCTTTTACATGAACAGGTCAAGCCCCTTCTCGTCTTCAAAAATTTTTGCTTTCGCAACCAAGACTACTAAAAACTACTGTTTATAACGAAAACAAATATCTATCACAACATCATGTCTCTTAATTCAAAACCTTCTAGTTCCCGCGCAGAATAAGTGTCACAATCAGCTGTAATGAACAGATCGTGTACCTTCCCCTTCTCATACATTTGGTTTTCGAAACCTAAGAGCGGACGCTGGTCAACTGTGGGTGTCGAAATCAAATGTTTATCACTACATCCCATCTTTAAATTCAAAATATTCAAGTTCCCGCGCAGAAGAAATGTTACATACGGTTGAAATAAAATGCTTCAGATAAGCTAATTGCATGTTTTTTTTTTTCATTCTTGAAGTTTTCCGTACATACATCCGGTTGCAGTAATTATTTCAGAACTGTCGCTAATATCGTACCAAGCGGTAGTTGCATAAACTACGTAGTTGATGTCTGTAAGATTTAGAGCTGGAAAAAATATATGTGCATCCCAAAATATGTTAAAAAAGTATTTAATAAGCATGTAGTGTTTAAAAAGATGTCAGTTTGTTTCTTGATGAGTGAAAGAGAAGGTGGTCGTTGAAATCATCTACAGCGATTTAATCATCTGCAACATGGATACGGTAACGATACAACGAAAACCTGCGGACTACTACACAAGTTACACATGCTCATCGGGAACTGATTTTAATATTGCGGCAAGGTGATTACATGAAGCGATAATGCGCGAAGACATGAAGCAAGTAATTGTTGATTCGCAACTTCATATTAAGTGTACTCATGCAATGAATGCAATGCCGTGTATGTAAATAAGGACAGACTGAATGCTAATGTCATGAACCATTTGACATCAAGCAACTGTTACGGCCCTAAGGAAAACTGCAGGTACTTCTTCGAGCCGATAGCTACGAAGACTTAACAGTTAACAAGCATGATGCATGTGAAAAGAAAGTCATATACTGCGACGCTTGTGTATGATGTTACAATGAAATTCAGGGATTTGCATTGCAAACAACAGCAAACTGTAGAGGAAGGTACTGATCAGCTAAAAATCTATGCAAGTATTGTGGTAGCGTGTTTTCAAGAAGCGATAGAGCGCGAAGACACGAAGCAAGTATGTATGTATTCGTAACTTCATACAAAGTGTACCCATGCAGTGGATGTGATTTTGTATGTGCAAATACGAGCGGACTGAATGCTCATGTCAGGAACTGTTCAAGTAAAGTATAATTCATAAGTAAAACCATTTTATTGTAATGGAATAAGTGTATGTCAGTTTGTACTCTAATAAATATAACTGAATGTATTATGTTTTTTTATATAAATGAAAAAATAAAACAACATGTAAAATGACTGGCGCTAATTAATTCATAAACACATATCTCTGTATGAATTAATATTAAACTTCCGAAGGCATAACGCAATGATAAAAATAACAATTTAATAACAGTCAGTTTGTGCTAAATCGTTAGCTAGGACTTACTTATAAGGGAGACAGCTGAGTTAATATATCGTCCACTGTTAAAATATATATGCTTATATTCTACTCGAAAGGTTTTGTCACGTTTCAAAATATGTATTTTTTTTTTGTGCAGAACATGACACATTTTCTAATTAAGAGTGTGGTCTACCGCAATTTTCATCACCATTTTTTTAATTTTTATTCGTACCAGATATTTTTTTCTTATTTTAGACACTAAATGTGACTAAATTTGGCTCTTATAGAATTATTTTATCTCTCATAGTTTTCGCGTAATGGGCAATGGCTTGTTAAAGTCATATTTTGCATGTTTCCGTTTTAACGACCACACTAAAACCAACTGATATACCAAACTAAAAAAAATCACAGTGGATAAAGACATTGCAGGCTACAACGTCATGCTCATAAAAGTAGAGAATAAAAATTACTTGTATTAAAAAAAAAAATTAAATATTTTAAATTTTGATTTTCAGTTTCAGCATTTTTTTTTAATACAAATAATTTTTATTCCCTATTTTTATGAGCATGACGTTGTAGCCTGCAATGTCTTGATCCACTGTGATTTTTTTTAGTTTGGTATATCAGTCTGTTTTAGTGTAGTCGTTAAAACGGAAACATGCAAAATATGACTTTAACAAGCCACTACTTGAAAACTATGAGAGATAAAATAATTTAATAAGTGCCAAATTTAGTCACATTTTGTGTCTAAAATAAAAAAAAATATCTGGTACAAATAAAAATTTAAAAAAATTAAAATAGCGGTACACCGCGCCATTAAACTACTGCAATACTTAAACAATAACTCTAATTTTTAAAATAATAAATTTACTGTGGCGACTGCATCACAGACTATTCGAAGATAACCCATACCTTGCTGATAGAGATCACGCAGAGCTCGGTCAGATATTCATATTATTAAGACAGGTTTGTTTGTAGTACTTGCTACACAAACCTTTGAAATAATACTTTGAATGTTAATCACGTAGAAACATAAACATTTGCCAGCATGTGCTACGTGTAAAAAAGTAGTCTGTGGTTTTCCGTAGTAGTGAACAGTAGTTCTTCGCTGGACGAGGGCTTCAAACAGCTTATGATGCCACATGAATACTTATTTTTGGACAGAAAAGCTTTTAATACACGTGACACCGACGACAGATACCTGATCGTATTAAAATAAAATACGTAAATGCTGATGTATTCAGTTGAAGTGAATGAAGAAATTTGAAAGTGTAACATGTTTATTAGTTTTAAAGTTGACATATTGGCAACGTATTATTTTTAATGTGTCAACACCACTTACGTATGAAACTTCTTAAAATTGTAATAAGCGTTAATAGATGTATACCAATAATGCCTGCAATACTTTACATGCCTTAATTTCAGTGTTCATGTCACTAAACTTTGCTCCTAACTGGTAACCAAACGTAGCAATCGCTGTGTAATTCCAGGAGCGTATCGACAGAAACGTAACGTATATGCTCGAGCTCGTTTAGCTAATCAATGCAGCTTAATTCTGCAAAATTAATCACATATTTAATTTTATTCGCGGCCATTAACAAGTAATTACTACTGGTGATTTTATATGTGCATATTTAATTCTGCCTGCTAGTACATATAATAAACTTTACTATTTGCATTTATCACATATTTCAAAAATTTTGTTATATTTTATCGGGACCACTAACAAGTTATTACTACTGGTGACCATTTTGTATGCGCATATGCAATGCTGCCAGCTTGAACAAAGGCGTACTTGACTATTCACATATAGTAATTAAATTACCATAGGGTTGTACAGTAAATTTCTCCCTACTATTAAATAGCAGACAGCGAGATGAGTCAAAAAATTGCGACGCTCACCTCTCCGTCAAGTCTATGCATTTTCTGCGGGGTCAGTCCCTGGATATTAGCATGTGTAAACCGTGTTGGACGAAACAGTTCGCAGGCACGACCTACCGTATACGAGGCTTTTGAACTAAACATCTTTAGCCAAATTAATTAATTCAGTGGTTTTTAATTTGTACTGTATCACTTTTAAAATGTTCACCGTGACAAAAGCCCAAGATGATGGATTAAACTTCTCTTGCATACATACCTACGTCTCGGATATCTCTGAACAAATTCAGTCAATTATATTACATTTCTACTTTTAAAAATAAAGAATGTGTAAATTTTTTCCTCAAGTCGCAGTCTACGAGACAAGCGTTCTTGATCTCTCTCTAAATGAAATTATACAGCGTCATTTTATTTGTATATTTCTTAATGACATGTAAGTTATTAAATTACTCTATTTGCGAATATTTATGATTCAATTGCCCGCATTGAGGAATCGTGCGTGAATTAATTTGAATAAAATTAAAATTATTCAATTGACAGCTTTGAGGTTTCGTATATGCATTAATTTGAATCGTATGAAAATGATTCAATTCCCCGCTTGAGGTTTCATGCGTGCATTTATATGAATCATAAAAAAATTATTCAATTTGACAGCTTTGAGGTATCGTGTGTGCATTTATTTGAATCATATAAAATGATCCAATTGCCCTCTTTGAGGTTCCGTGCGTGCACTTTATTGGAATTATATGAAAATGATTCAATTGCCTCCTTTGAGGATTCTTCAAAAATAAATAATTTTAATACTCTGTACAGCTGATGACAACGTGCATTTCGATTAAGAATTATTTGAATCATACAAACATAATTCAATTTCCCGCATTGAGGTTTCGTTTGTGCATTTATTTGAATCAAATTAAAATGATACATTTGCCCGCTTTGATGTTTAGGGCGTGCAAAAATTTGATTAATATAAAAATGATTCAATTGCCCGTTTTGAGGTTTCATGCGTGCATTTATTTGAATCATATAACAATAATTCAATTGTCCGCTTTGAGGATTCTTCAGATATAAATAAATTTAATACTTCTTTACAGCTGATGACAACGTATATTTTGTGGGGGATTTATTTGAATAATTTAAAATGATTCCATTGCCTGCTTTGAGGTTTCGAGCGTGCATTTATTTGAACCATTTAAAAATGATTCAATAGCCCGCTTTGCGGATTCATGCGTGACTTTATTTGAATAACATAAAATAATTCAATTGCCCGCTTTGAGGATACTTCTGATATAAATTATTTTAATACTTCTCGACAACCAATGACCACGTGCTTTTAGTAGATGATTTGTTTGAATCTTATAAAAATGATTCTATTGGCCGCTTTGAGGATTTGCTGCTCTAGTGGTCGGAAGGTATGTGGTTGTGTTAGGTATTTAATCTAGTCAGCTTATTATTATTATCTATTTTAATTTTAGAGGATACGAATAAAGGAACTTATAGATGTAGGAGATTTAACAACATCGATAATTATGTATAAATACACTTTGAAAAATTACAGAAGGCGAATGTTACAATGGCAACGTGTCTGGAATTTTGAATTTCATAGACATGTGTCAAAATAGTTTGAAAATAATCGATAAATAAACTTACGAGCTGACAGACGGCGTAGCTAGCCATACCAACATATTCTCAGCCTAAACACGTTATAGCATTTTAAATTTATTTTTCGTATGACAAATATTCTATAAATAATCGAAACAGATGCTTACGAGCTGACAGAATTGCGTAGGCAGTCATACCAACTTATTTTGTATCGAAACACGTGTCTGCATTTTAAATGGCATAGACATATGTCAAAATAGTTTGAAAATAATCGAGACCTGAGCTTACAAACTAACAGAGCACGCATTCTCATACCAACTTGTTCTAAGACTTAATACGTTTTTGCATTTTAAATTTCATGAACATATGACTAGTCGTTTGGAAATAATCGAGAACTATGCTTAAAATCTGATAAAGCGCGTATTTTTAATATCAACATATTCTGTAATTAAGTTCGTATCTGCATTATAAATTTCCTAGACACATGTCAAATAGTTAGTGAATAATCGAGAACTGTGCTTACAAACTGATAGAGGGCGTATTTAGTCAATTAACTTATTCCTGTACTTAATATATGTTTGTGTTTTGAATTTCATAGACATATCATAAATAGCTAGGAAATTATCGAGAACAATGATTAAAAACTGAGAGAGTGCATTATTCTAGGACTTAATATGTTTTTGCTTAAAAAACTGACAAAGCGTTATTCCAGTCATATTAACTTATTATGGTACTTAATATGTGTTTGTAGTCTGAATTTCATAGACATGTATGACAAATTGTTACGAATTAATCGAAAACTATGTTAAAAAACTGGCAAAGCATGTATCTAGTTATTCTGGTCCTTAATATGTGTTTGCGTTTTGATTTTCCTAGACAGATGGCAAATAGTTCGGAAAAAATCGAGAACTATGCTTATAAACAAGAGTTTGTAAATATTCGAGAAGTATGCTTAAATACTGACAGAGCGCATTATCCTATGACTAAATATGTTTTTTGCATTTTAAATTTCATAAACAGATAACTAATAGTTTGGATATAACCGAGATCTATGCTTAAAAACTGACAAAGCGTTAATCTAGTCACATTTACTTATTATGGTACTTAATATGTGTTTGCGTTCTGAATTTCATAGACATATATGACAAATAGTTTGGAATTAATCGAGAACTATGCTTAAAAAATTACAAAGCATGTATCTAGTCATATTAACTTATTATGGTACTTAATATGTGTTTGCGTTTTAATTTTCATAGACAGATGACAAATAGTTTGGAAATAATCGGTAACTATGCTTAGAAACTGACAGAGGTCGTGTCTATGCTTAAAAAAACTGAAATATGTCACAATAAAATATTGTGTGTGTGCGTGCGGGAAAATCTATTAATTTGTTTTAAACTTACTATACATAGCTAAATAACTGTGTTTTCATATGTAACTATGCTTTACAAAAATATTTATATGACAATTACCACAGCTATTCTATTAGAAATAATTTGCATAAAATAGTAAGTTATTACATAATTATGCCAGAAGGAATAATCATTAAAAGAAAACAGTGTTTTATAAAATTTTATAGAGGTATCAATGATATAAGAAATTAAATTATTCAAAATCGTATTAGCATGTTAATTTAAAAGTGAACATTTATCTAGATAAAATATGTGCGTTTATGTATGCTACATTTAAACTTTTTCTATTAAAAGTTCATCCATAGCTCTGTCGACTAGAGCGCACGTCATACTTACTAACACGAAGATTCCAAGATCGAATCCTACACTCGACGTTCTAAAAATTTTAACTTGATGAAAAAATTGAATCACAAGGACCATTATTCCATACGCAAACACAAGCAACTTCACCCTTAACAGAAAACGGCGACACTAACGCACTCTAGCAGACAACTACGTAAACAAACATGGCGACACCAGCGCCGCCTAGCTATCAACGGAGAAAACAAAGTGCGACTTCAGCGCTGCCTGCCAGCGATGGAAACATGAAGTCACAAATTACGAGCAGGAAAAACAAGTGACAATAAAGAAAACAATCAAAAACCAAAAATGAAAATCGAAAAACAAATGGCGGATGTGACATCATCTAATATGGTTGATGTGACGTCACGGCGGCCATCTTGATTGCATCATCAACTATACCACAGCCAGTAGCCGGTGTCCTGGAACCTGTATTATCCTACTACTGCTGTTGACTTTGGGAACAGGTGCCTGGTACAGAACCGTCGTTTTCCGGACATATGTTTATTAGCATTATTTGCTTGTTTCATCGTCCTGACACACCCCTTTCGTTTGTACCTATAATAACAATGTACATGCACACACCCACACACACATAAATTGTTACATTTATTACTTTAACTTTAGTTTGTAAGGATTTTAAAGAAACAAAACATACATTTCCATTTCTAAAATAATCACTTTAATTATTTTAAACCACCACTTACTTTCTTTTACCTTTTACCTTTTGTCGTAAATGTAGCTATGTTTATGTCACCATTAAATTAAATTAAATAAACTAATGACAGGTAGAACAAAATCAGAGAACCTACTAATGAGAATGCTATCGGGCTTCACAGCTGACCACCTACGGTCACCAAATAATAACAAAGGAATTTCTGAATATTTTTATTTCACATGCTACACAACTTGCATTCTAAACAAGTTAACACTGTAGTTCACGTGAAAAATCAGGTATTCTGTTTATATATATGATGCCTGTTAAGTTAAGACTTCGCTTGGCGTATGCATGGTGTTGCATAGCGTTACACATTATGTCTTATTTACGCGAAACTGCTAAACCTGCCCCCTATATATTCACTTATTACAATAAAACTTCATTAATGTGTGCTTCTATACTTTTAAAAATACAGCAGGTTTCATAGTAACTTCTTATGAACCTCTCAAAATACCTAGCAACATATTTTTAAGACTGCTATATCTGGAAAATTACAATATTATTAGTATATAAAATAATAGAATTATTATGATGCAAGTTTTTACCTTCGATTTTCGTATGATTCAAATTTGCACAAGTGATGATGGGATTTGATATAACTGTAGTAGTGTAGTATAGTTCCTTCTATTGCAGGAGCCTAGGAGTCGGATCACCGGATCTGTTTTGTATTTTATACTCTTTCTTGTTAGGCTGTTCATCCACCATCTTCGTTAATGTCCGTTGTCTTTATACCTAGCTACCCTCATTGGCTCCACCCTCCATCTTGTTTTTTTTTTTTTTTTGTATTACTTATATAGTTGCCCTCTAGATAGGGCTGACAGTAGTTACTGATCGTCTCCTAGATGGCGTTGATTATTAAGACTTTGGTGCTGAGTCTTTCCACCAGAAGAGCTAGTAGCTATACCAGTCGTATTGGTTCTAGTGTCGTCTGCTAGATAGCATTGGTGTTGTATGTACTACTGGTTTAGTCCG